>CAUYQU010006343.1:0-25380 GCA_963574635.1 Cheracebus regulus
CAACATTTCTTCAACATGTATTGGAAGTTTTACTCAAAGCAATTAAGCAAGAAAAAGAAACAAAGGGGACCTAAGTGGGAATGGATGAACTAAAACTAACTCTATTTGCAGATAACATGATCTTATACATACAAACCCATTAAAAAAATCTCCAAAACAGCCAGTGCGGTGGCTCACACCTGTTAATCCCAGCACTTTGGAAGGCCGAGATGGGTGGATCATGAGGTCAGGAGTTCGAGACCAGCCTGGCCAATGTGGTGAAACCCCATCACTACTAAAAACACAAAAATGTATCTGGGCGTGGTGGCAGGCGCCTGTAATCCCAGCTACTCAGGAGACTGAGGAAGGAGAATCGCTTGAAACCAGGAGGCGGAGGTTGCAGTGAGCCAAGATGATGCCATTGCACTCCAGCCTGGGTAACAAAGAAAGAATCCATCTTGAAGAAGAAGAACAAAAAAAAAAAAAAAATATATATATATATATATATATATGGATAATTTTTACAAGTGAACATCAAAAAGACAACTTAGTTAAAAAACAGGCAAAGGATCTGAATAGATGCTTCTCCAAAGTACATATACAAATGGCCAATAAGCACATGAAAAGGTACTCAACATCATTAGTCATTAGAGAAATTCGTATCAAAACCACAATGAGACACCACTTCATACCCACTAGGAAGGATATAATAATAACAAATGGAAAATAACAAGGGTTGGCAAGATTGTAGGGAAACTGGAACCCTTATACATTGCTTGTTGAAACAAAATGGTGCAGCCACTGTGACAGTTCCCTAAGAAGTTAAACACAAAATTATGACTCAGCAATTCCATTCTGGCAACAAATAAAAATAGGTATTCAAATAACAACTTGTACAGAAATGTTAATAGCCGCTATTCATAATAGCCAAAAGGTGGAAACAATTCAAATGTCCATCAGCTGATGAATGGATAAGCAAAATGTGATCTATCCACACGGTGAAATACTATTCAGCCATGAAAAAGGATGAAGCACTGATACCTATTTCATGGATAAAATCTGAAAACATCAAGCTAAGAAGCCAGTCAAAAAAGGCCACATGTTATATGATTTCAATTATGTGAACTGTCCAGAATAGGCAAATTCACAGAGACAGAAAGCATTAGAAGTTACCAGAGGCTGGGGGAAGGGAGGATTGGGTAATGACTGCTTAATGGGTACACTTTCCTTTTCTGTGTCATGAAAATATTCTGAAATTAGACAGCAGTAATGGTTGCATAACGTTGTCAATATTCTCAAAATCACTGAATTGTATACTTTAAAATAGTCAAAATGGTACATATCTCATGTTATGTACCTTTTTTTTTTTTTTTTTTTTTTTTTTTTTGAGACAGAGTATCCCTCTGTTGCCAAGCTGGAGTGCAGTGGCATGATCCCAGCTCACTGCAACCTCTGCCTCCTGGGGTTAAGCAATTCTCCTACCTCAGCCTCCCGAGTAGCTGAGATTAGAGGCATGCACCACCATGCCCGACTAATTTTTCTATTTTTAGTACAGATGGGGTTTCACCATGTTGGCCAGGCTGGTTTCAAACTCCTGACCTAGTGATCCGCCCGCCTCAGCTTCCCAAAGTGCTGGGATTATAATGTGAGCCACCACACCCAGCCATGTACATTTTATCTGAAGAAACAAAAAGAGTGACTGAGGAAGGTGGTAAGGAACAGATTCCTTAGCTCCACCCCTAGAGATTCTGACTCCGTAGGTCTGAGGCAGGGCCTCAGGTATAAAGATATTTTTTAAATCTCCACAATAATTCTAAAGAACAGCCAGTTTGGAGAACCTCCACTTTGATTAATAAATGCTTTCAGTGGGTTTAACCTTCACTTATCATTGATTAATATTTATTGAAAGCCTTCTATGTGTAGGTCCTATAAGGTACCAGGGAATATAAATGAAAACAAAGAGTCAGTTCCTTCATGGCTTTTACTGGGGGAGAAAGAATACAAACATAATATACAATTTGATTTCCAAAAGCTTTCAATGAACATCTGTGTTCCTCACTTCTTTATTCACATCCCCTTGCTGCTAAATCAAGCATCACTCTGTGTCAGCTAATCATTAATATGAGGCAGGTGTCCTCCCTGAAGAGGCAAGTCCTCCTTACTGAATACACAGCTCAGGAAAGCCAGTGCCACTGGAAGGTGTCAGCTTGTCACCAGGTTCACACCTCCACAGGCTTCCTTGGAGGGCTTATACATGAAGACTACCTTTCCAGACTTCAATATGAACAAATGAAAACAAAACTCCTTATTATCCTTTCAATACTCAAAAGTAGTCAGAGACTCACCAGCTCTTGAGCACAAATATGTGCTATAAAAACAGAGATGGGCTTACCTGAGCAAAAGCCAGGTTCAGCACGGTTTCAGAGGCCAAGTACTGTAACCGGTACTCCTTGGAGAGGGCCAGAGCCTGCAGGAGCATGGGCAGCGCGATGGTAGGGGAGGAAGATCGCCAGTACAGCTCTGCCACGGACAGCAGGACACTGACCGTAAAGAGGAAAACAAAGGATGAGAATATCCACCACCACATCTCCGTGAGATGCACAAGAGACCTCTTACCTGATCACCATTTCTGTGTTCTTCAGTTTCTGACAATAAACCAACAATTTTTGTAAAAGCTTATGTGCCTCTGACATTTGGTTCTGAGCTTGTAATACAACCGCTTTCCTGAAACAGGATCAAAATGAACACAAGTGTTTTAACTAGTCACTTTGGGGATAAGAATCTCTATTTATTCAATTAGACTATAAACCTCTCAAAGGGAAAAACTGAGCCTGATTTAATTTTTGTTGAAAGGAAAAAGTGTATGTATGAATGTGTGTGTGAGAACATGTATGAGAGCATGACGTGTATACACACACTCAAATATGCACACAGGAAAAATCCTGGAATTATAGATAACAGCATGTTAATGATTATCTCTGGGAGATACTTATTTTCTTTATTTTGCTTATCTGTATTTTCTTTTTTTGGAGACGGAGTCTCACTCTGTTGCCCAGCCGAGATCGAGTGCATGATCTTGGCTCACTGCAACTTCCCCGCCTCATGAATTCAGGCAATTCTCCTGCCTCAGCCTCCTGAGTAGCTGGAATTATAGGCACCTACCACCACACCCAGCTAATTTTTTGTATTTTTAGTAGAGATGGGGTTTCACCATGTTGGCCAAGCTAGTCTTGAACTCCTGACTTCAAGTGATCCACCCACCTCAGCCTCCCAAAGTGCTGGGATTACAGGTGTGAGCCACCGCACCCCACTGCTTATCTGTATTTTCTTATTCTCAGTAATAAATAGGAAAAAAAAGGTTTTTTTCTAAGCTAAAATAAATTAATGCACATATAAAACAAAAACAAATCCATTTAACAATTATTTTATTCTGGGGTTAGAGTTTTCAAGGTTTTTTACCTATAAACACCCTCTATGCCATTGAGAGCTGTGATTCCTGTAACAAGTGAATCAGCCAAATGATATTTGCCATCGTTCATTGCTCTGTCAAACTGTATTTTTTGATCACATAGCATCCATAACTAATAAGAAAAAAAAAAACACACGGTTAAGTACAAACTGGCAAATGTTCACCTTATTCAATGAGTATATAAAAGTATTTTGAATTGCTTCACAAATATCCTTATAATAATTCACACACATTCTTTTTGAGGGGTATTTTTTAAATGTTTTAAATATCAAGTATGTGAGAATATACAAATACACAGAAAATACTATAGTAGACAGATGTGTGCCAACCATCAACTTTGTCAACTGACATTTTGCTTTATCTGCTTCATGTACTATTAGATACTAATGAAGTCCTTTGCAAATTCTACCTCCCTTTCTCTTTTTTCAAAGTAGGCACTCAATTTGGTATTTATCATTCTCATTCATGTTTTTTATACTTTTATAACATATACATGTTTACCACATATACACTTGTCTTTAAACAACATAGAGTATGAGCCTGTGTTTTTAAACTTTGTATAAATAATATCATACTTGTAAGTATCCTTTGACAAGCTCCTTTTTAGCTCAATATTATTTTTCTGAGGAGAGATTATATCCCACTTTATATTATAATAAAAACTATTCTTATCGTAAATAAATCTAATGCCATGCAAAAGGCAGATTACCTGGGCGTGCTGACTATTAGGTGGAAATCGTTCCTTCAAGTGCTTTAACACTTCAGAAGCTGCAGCAAAACATCCCTAAAATAGACACAATTTGATCAGCATAACTTGTGTTGAAGTCACGCTTGCTGCACCACGCACAGATCGTGACAGATTCACCTGTTCTTGACGCAGCAACCTGAGAGATACTGGTCAGAGACTCAAATTTCTAAGGGCCATTTTTTAAACATTCTAATATTTTTTTTTTATTTTAAATTACACACATAAGACATATCCATTCTAGAAAAACACTTACGAAACACATGTAAACAAGAACAGATGAACTACTTTTTTCTTTTTTTTTTAATGTGAGACAGAGTCTTGCTCTGTTTCCTAGGCTGGAGTGCAATGGCTGGATCTCAGCTCACTGCAGCCTCAACTTCCTGGGCTCAATCAATCCTCCCATCACAGCCTCCCATGTAGCTAGGACTACAGACAGTCTTGCTCTGTCACCCAGGCTCGAGTGCAGTGGCGTGATCTTGGCTCACTGTAACCTTCTCCTCCCAGGTTCCAGCAATTCTGATGCCTCAGCCCCCATCGCCCAAGTAGCTGGAATTACAGGTAAGCATCACCATGCCCACCTAATTTTTGCATTTTTAGTAGAGGTGGGGTTTTACCACGTTGGCTAGTCTGGTTTCAAACTCCTAGCCTCAAGCAATCTACCCATCTAGGCCTCTCAAAGTGCTGGGATTACAGGCCTGAGCCATTGTGCCCGGCTGACAAATTATTTTTAATCCTAGAAAAGATAATCACAGTTAATGTTGTGGTATATCTCCTTCTATATTCCTTTTATGCACATAAATTTAAAATATATACATATTCCAAAAATAAGTGTGTGTGTGTGTGTGTGTGTGTGTGTGTGTGTGTGTGTGTGTCTGTATATACACATATATATATTTTTTTGAGACAGACTCTCACTCTGTTGCCCAGGCTGGAGTGCAGTCATGTGATCTCAGCTCACTGCAACCTCCGCCTCACAGGTTAAAGCGATTCTCCTGCCTCAGCCTACCAAGTAGCTGGGATTACAGGCTCATGCCATCACGCCCAGCTAATTTTTGTACTTTTAGTAGAGATGGGGTTTCACCACGTTGGCCAGGCTGGTCTCGAACTCAGGTGATCTGCCCACCTCAGCCTCCCAAAGTGCTGGGATTACAGGTATGAGCTACTGTGCCTGGCTTACATGTATTTTTATAAATTACTTACAATACTATTTTACCCCATGGTAGGCACCCAATGAATATTTGTTGAATGAATAAATTTTTCAATGTCAATACATACAAATCTACATCATCATAGTATTTATCAGGTAAATCAATTATGGTACATGAAAATAATCTCCTAATTTTTGATATTTTGGTTATTTCTAATATTTTCTATTTTTAAAATACCATAATGAATATCTTGGTGCATAGAGCTTTGCATACTTGTCCAATTATCTCCTTAGCATAAAACCTTAGAAGTAGGCCAGGTACCATGGCTCATACCTGTAATCCCGGCACTTCGAGAGGCCAAGGAAGGCAGATCACTTGAGGCCAGGAGTTTGAGACTAGCCTGGCCAACATAGTGAAACCCCATCTCTACTAAAAATACAAAAAAATTAGTCGGGCAGGGTGGCACACGTCTGTAATCCCAGCTACTCAGTAGGCCAAGGCCAAAGAATCACTTGAACTCAGGAGGCAGAGGTTGCAGTGAGCTGAGATCATGCCACTGCACTCCAGCCTGGGCCACAGAGCGAGACTCCAGCTCAAAACAAACAAACAAAATACAAAAACAACCTTAGAAGTAGAAATGACAGGCACTTTAAAGTTCTTTGAGATATATTACATAGTTACCCTCTAGAAATGTAGCAAGTACTTTCATACCAGAACTCTATTCCCTTTTCTTCCCCTAATGCTGAAGCATCTTTGCCTAATTTGTGAAAGTAGTATCTTAACTACTTTAAATTTAATTTCAATGACTAGATTGAAATGTTTTCATGTTTTTGGGCCATGCTTTTTCTGTGAATACGCATTCATGACTTTTTTTTTTTTGAGACAGAGTCTAGCTCTGTTGCCCATGCTGCAGTGCAGTGGCGCAATCTCGGCTCACTGCAACCTCTGCCTCCAGGGTTCAAGCGATTCTCCTGCCTCAGCCTCCCGAGTAGCTGAGATTATAGGCACATACCATCACACCCAGCTAATTTTTGTATTTTTAGTAAAGACGGGGTTTCATTGTGTTGGCCAGACAGGTCTTGAACTCCTGACCTTGTGATCTGCCCACCTCAGCCTCCGAAAGTGCTGGGATTACAACTGTGAGTCACTGGTGGCACTCAGCCCATTCATGACTTTACACTCTTATATTGTTGAGATGTTTATCTTTTCTTTTCTTTTTTGAGACAAGGTTTTGCTCTACTGCCCAGGCTGGAGTGTAGCAGTGCAATCTCGGCTCACTGCAACTTCTGCCTCCTAGGCTCAAGCAATCCTCCCCCTCAGCCTCCCTAGTAGCTGGAACTACAGGCATGCACCACAACACACCACACCCAGCTAATTCTTGTTATGTTTTGTCAAGACGGGGTTTTGCCATGTTGCATACGCTGGTCTCAAACTCATGAGGCTCAAGCGATCCACCTGGTTCAGCCTCCCAAAGTGCTGGAATTATAGGTATAAAGAGAAACAGTGCCCGGCCAGGAGGTTTGTCTTATTGATCCTGAAATCTTTTCAATTTGTCCCAATCATTTCATGAGGTAATGTACTTTTTGTCTACCTAGAAGCTCAGTTAGGCCACAAGTCGACTTTTATTTGAAGTGAATAAGCAGAAATTACATTGACTTACAATAAAAGCTCATTATTCCTATGGTTTTAACTGACCAGTGTCACCAATTATTTTCATGACTGTCACAGGGAGTTGGCCATGGGGATATAGATCCTGCAGTGTCCCCCAAAAACATTGCCATTGTGACCTGCAATTCCTAAGGCTGAGAGAAGAGTGATGTAAGATGAGCCAGAATTACACAGAAGGAGCAAAGGAGAATGGTTATCTTAGGAAAACAATTCACTCACTTCCTCTGGATTGTAAGAGGAAAGCCATTCTGAGCCCCATAACTCATTTACAGGCTCACTGAAACCCCAATCACTCCCATACCACAAAACAAAGTGCAGCATCCAGTTTACTTGGAGGAAAGTTCCAGAAGCAGATACAAGAGAAATAAAAGAGTAACTGGAGACTCATGATAAAGCTGCCTTCTCCGCAGCTGGCCAAACTTAATTTCACAGGTACGAGTCTAACTTGTCTAATTAAAAATGTGACAGTCTTCAGCCCAGGAAGTATATCCACATGGTTGATGTTCTAAAACTGGAAAGATCTAAGGCAAGTTAAAGAAAGGGGTAAAGTCAGCAAGAACCAGGGCAGAAAAAAAATAAATAATAAATAATAATAAAAAATAAAGGGATAAAGGACGGATTTAAAAAGGCAGCTACCTTCTAGTTGTGTACTAAAAAGCTTCCTAACACACCCTGGCTGTCGGAGCCAAACAATGATCGGATCAGCAGGTTTTTCACATAAGCCCAGAGGTGAAAGGGGGATGAAGATGGCATTATTCACACAGACCCCAAGAGCATGGTTACTTTTTAGGTTCTTACTCCCAGGAAAAAACACAAAATTCTAACAAATGGCCTTGGATAAAGTTACAAGGCCAAAGAATTGAGCCACCAGGCACTGTGACTCACACCTGTAATTCCAACACTTTGGGAGGCCGAAGCAGGAGGATTACTTGAGGCCAGGAGTTCAAGACCACCCCAGGCAACACAAAATAGAAGATTTCATCTCTAAGAAACAAGAATTAAAATAATTAGCTGGGTGAGGTGGTATGCACCTGCAGTCCCAGCTACTGGGCAGGATAAGGTGGAGTTCAAGGCTGCAGTGAGCCATGATCGTGCCACTGCACTCTAGCCTGGGCAACAGTGAGACCTGATCTCTTAAAAAAATAAAAAATAGGCTGGGTGTGGTAATCCCAACACTTTGTGAAGCTGAAGTGGGAAGACTGCTTGAGCCCAGAAGTTTGAGACTAGCCTGGGCAACATAGTAAGATTCCATCTCTACAAAAAGATATTTTAATTAGCCATGTGGTGGCATGCTCCAGTAGTTTCAGCTACTGAGGGGGCTGAGGTGGGAAGATCCCTTGAGCCCAGAAGATTGAGGCTGCAGTTGGCTGTGACTGCACCACTAAACGCCAGCCCTGGTGATAAAGCAAGACCCTGTCTCAAAAAAAAAAAATTAAAAATTGGCCAGGCACGGTAGCTAATGCCTGTAATCCCAGCACTTTGGGAGGCAGAGGTGGGTGGATCATTTGAGGTCAGGAGTTTGAGACCAGCTTGGCCAACATGGTGAGACCCCATCTCTACTAAAAATATGAAAATTAGCTGGGCGTGGTGGCATATGCCGGTAATCCCAGCTGCTGAGGTAGGAGAATCACTTGAACCCAGGAGGTGGAGGTTGCAGTGAGCCGAGATCATGCCATTGTACTCCAGCCTGGGTGACAAAAGTGAGACTCCCTCTCAAAAAAAAATTTTTTTTTAATAAAAATTAAAAAAATAAAAAAGAACTGAACCAAGACTAAGGTTTTTGTAAAGTAGTTTTCCATTCTAATAGTGAAAAAATAATAATTTTGCCTGGCCTGGTGGCTCACACCTGTAATCCTAGCACTTTGGAAGGAAAATAATAATTTTACTGGGCGTGGTGGCTCACATCTATAATCCTAGCACTTTGGGAGGCTGAGGCAGGCATATCCCTTCAGGCCAAGAGTTTTAGACCAGCCTGGGAAACATGGTGAAACCCCATCTCTACTAAAAATAGAAAAATTTGCTGGGTATGGTGGTGTATGCCTGTAGTCTCAGCTACTCGGGAGGCTGAGAAACGAGAATCACTTGAACCCCCAGCGATTCTGCGGAGGTTGCAGTGACATCGTGCCACTGCACTCCAGCCTAGGCAACAGAGCGAGACTCCATCTCAAAAAAGCTAAATACCTCAATATGTTCACTGACTCATTCATTACCAAATGCTCCTCTTATCCATGGCACCAGGAAAGGAAGAGAAGTGATGTTAAGGGGGTGCCAGTGTCACGAACAGGAAGAAATAAGCAAGAGACAGACCTGCAACATTCCCAGGGGAAGGCAACCAGCAAGCCCTTTCAACCTCAGAAAACATGGGTGGTGCTTCCCAGGCACGGGAAGAAAGCAGAGGCAAAGGCGCTGTGGAACCCATCAATCAGGGCCCATCCACCCCTCAGTGTACGCAGCCATGTCAAATGCTAACATGTTTGCTACAGGGAAGTATCTCTAGGTTTCTGAAAGGGGTGGAAACAACCCAAAAATCTTTAGGCTGCAGTTAGGGAATGTTGAGTGTTATGATGCAATCTAACAGTAAAAGGTAACACAAAGAGGAAGAGAAAAATATCAAGTAAACGTCTGGATTGTGACGGCAGTGTTTAGTGAGAGAGAGGGCTTTAGATAAAATAGCTTTCCGTTACTCGTTCCCATGAAAGAAGAATATTTTGAACAAGGGGAAGATAAAGCCTACAGTAGCATAAGCGATACTTTAATTGATCCTTTATAACGAGAATCTCATAAAATTACTTGGGGTGCAGGTCATCAAGATTATGCCCCATTCCCACTGTCCATCTCTGAAGTCAACCAGGTTTGGGTTGGAGACCTGCCTCTGACATTTACAGGTGTTAAGTACAGGATTTAGCTCCCAGGACCTCAGTCTTTTGTTCTGTGGAATGAGGTTAACAACACACCTGACCCATGAAGTGGATTCTGTAAGACGATACACATACAAGAGGCACAGGGATTGGCACAGAACCAATTTGCAACAAACGTTAGTTATTATATTATGATTTTAGCTATGCTTCTGTTATACTCTCCTCTCTCCTAAAACACACAAACCTCTACTACCTTAAATGTCAAAGAATCCTTTTTATTTCCTTAGTACATGAAACTAGCTGACCTCTTAGAATTCCCTTCACTGATGCCAAAAAAGACCCTAAATTCAACCAACTTTGCAGACTCCATGCTTAGTCCACTTCCACTGCTGGGATTTCACTGTTTCAGCCACAGCATCAAGAAAATCTGTCCAAGACGTGTCCAGTGCTTTTCTCAAGCACTAGAGGAAAGATGGTAGAGCCTCCATTGCCCAACAAGCACGTGGGCCCGGCCACCTGCCTACCTGCTCCGCGTGTAGCTCTGCGAGGTGGCAGAGTGCGACAGCAAAGGACTCCGTGTTGTTCTGCTGCACGCCCGCGTTCACTGCCTCCAGGCTGTTCATGCTCAGCAACATCTGGGCCTGTTGCAGTGCCATGGTGCTGGGTGGGGAGAGGGAACAGGATTTCCTTTCAGCAGCAGACCTGGCTGCCCCTGGGCCATGCCCATCAGCTATCTTGAGTGGAGGCATAAAGCCAAACCCCTCGCAGGCTCTGGCTTTCTTGGGAGCAGCTGCCTCCCAGTGCCAGCAACCCTGCCCTCAGGATAAGAAAAGCAGAAGAGCATCCTGGATGTGCAGCCCGAGGAGACACGTCATGGTTAGGGCACAGCTGGGAGTGTGCACTCCCAGACCCCCCACCCCCACCCCAGGTTCCCTGCAGTCACAGTATGTGAATTAGTTTTCACGGGTAAATTCAGACCCGATGCCATCCTGGCACAGGCTGCTCTGGCAATGTAAGCAGTGGCCAGTGTCTGCAGCTGTTTCAGAGCACACCGTGCCAAAAAATTATCTGAAATACAAAAACAAGACTGGTAAAAAAGGCACTTCCTTTCATTACTGAATTCCTAGAAACAGCCTGTCTAAGTGAGGGGTGAGGCAGCAACAGAACTCCAGGATTAAAATCCAGCAACAATGTTTACTTCCAGGCTAAAAGTGGCTAAATGGGAAAGTACGCAAGAGGCTGCAAATATTCTACAGGAAACACCTGGGTTAACAGAAAAGCAACTTCCTTTACACGATCGCTTTGGGGTTCAGGGTACCCTCAACTAGAGCAACTATGGATCACACCTCCTATGAACAGGAAGAAAGGTTCCTGCCACAAAGCAGAGGAGCCCGGTGCTTGGAGTCAGATGATGTGGGTTTGAGTCCTTTGTCACTTGTTAACCATGTTTGCGATCTCAGGTAGACCAGATGTGTGAACCTCGGTTTACTCTCCCAGCATGGAGAGCACCCACCCGCTACCTCAGAGTGGTTGGGAGGAGTAAGAAGGAACATGCACGGGAGACAACTTTTCAGTCTATGCAAAATACAAAATGTTTTATAGTCTAAAACATTTTGTATTTTATAGTCTAAAACATTTTGTTTAATCCTCTGCAGGAACAACTTCTACCCAAGCGGGGGAAATCTTGTGTGTATGGCCTTTCACAGAACCAGTTTGCTAGCTCCTGCTTCTTTCTAAAGGATTCACACCCTCAGGGCCTTGGGAGACCTACCTGCGGCCATACAGCCTCCATATGGCCGTTTTCTGTGCAATGCTGATATCGATGAGCTCTGACAGGCTGTGTTTCCAGTGCAGGAGGTCGGAGTCCTTTAGGGCATCCATCAGCTTGTTTGCCGTCTTCCCAGCAAAAGCTCTCTGTTGAACAAGGGACTGTATTCCCAGGGAGGCGAGGTACTAAGGGGACAGATATACCCACGACCCAAGATAGAGATTACATGACAGAATTTGTTTTGCTCTTCAGAAATGTGGTGGATTTCACATTTCAGCACATGCACAGTGACAGCACTATTTAAAAGGAAAGTACCTATAACCTGGCCTTAACCCTGATCCATACGAGATGTGTTCCTGAAAAACTGGGTCTGGGAGAGAGGCAGAGGGTACACAGGAAACAGCCAGCAGGGCTTTAGCATTAGATGGACCTGGACTTAAACACTGCCTCTGCTACTTACTGTGTGACTTAGGGCCAGTCACTTAGCTTCTTAGCTAAGCCTCAGCTTCCTCATCTGTAAAATGGGCATCAAACCTATCATAAAGAATTGTCGTAAGGATTACAATGAAATAATAGATGTCAAACAGTGCTGCGCACATATGTAATAGGAGATCAAAAAAGGATGCCTATCATGAGCAACAGAATTATCTTGTTATTAATTTTTAGTGTCATCTTCAAGGATGAAAGCTCAACTAAAAAATGCCAGCTTAAATTCATGGCAAAAATTGTAGCTAAGCCTACACTTACTTCAAGGAGCCATTTTTGTCATTATAATCAATTCTGTACATCTAAGTGAATCACATGGACAAGTTATAGATTTTCAAGGTATGCATTAAATTATACATACTTTCCATTTTACTGAAGTCTGTCACAAACTTCATGAGACAGAATGCTTAAGCAGTCCTACTCCTATGGTCTCATTTTCAGTAGGTGTTTCTGAGAGAATAAGGTTCTCCAAGCTTGTGCTTCATGGGTGTAGATATGCCTTTTTTTTTTTTAAATGGAGTTTCTCTTGTTGCTCAGGCTGGAGTACAATGGTGCAATCTCAGCTCACTGCAATCTCCACCTCCCAGGTTCAAGTGATTCTCCTGCCTCAGCCTCCTAAGTAGCTGGGATCACAGGCATGTGCCACCACACCGGCTAATTTTGTATTTTTAGTAGAGACGGGGTTTCACCATCTTGGCCAGGCTGGTCTCAAACTCCTGACCTCAGGTGATCTACCAGCCTTGGCCTCCCAAAGTGCTAGGATTACAGGCATGAGCCACCACACCCGGCCAGATATGCTCCTCTGAGTATGTCATTGAGGACTACAATTCATGGCCTTCCCTGTCACTCAAAATGAGAAAGGATAAATCTGCCTGTCAGGTTTACTGGTTCCTGGCTTTCTTTATTGTTTAAAACAAGGATCAGCAAACTTGCTCTGTTTATAAAGGGCCAGAGAGGAAATAATTTAGATTTTTTCAGGCCACATTTGGTTTTATCACATATTTCTTCTCTGTTGTTGATTTTTTTTCTCCCATCACTTAAAAATGTAAAATCCACTCAGCTTGAAGACCCTAAGTAGGCAGAAAGCCAGATTTGGCCCAGGGCCTGTTAAGTTCACCAATCCCTGGTTTAAAAATAAGCCTTTGCTGGCCAGGCACCATGGCTCACGCCTATAATCCCAGCACTTTGGAAGGCTGAGATGGGTGGATCAAGAGGTCAGGAATTCAAGACCAGCCTGGCCAAGATGGTGAAACCCTGTTTCTACTGAAAATACAAAAAATTAGCCAGGCGTCGTAGTGGGCGCCTATAATCCCAGCTACTCAGGGGGCTGAGGCAGAGAATTGCTTGAACCAGGGAGGTGGAGACTGCAGTGAGGCAAGATCATGCCACTGCACTCCAGCCTGGACGACAGAGCAAGACTCTGTCTAAAAAAAAAAAAAGAAAGAAAAAGAAAAAAAATCCTTTGCTAAAATTTTCTAAGTGACTATGTGCTAAATTAATGTTGCTCAATAAACTAAACAAAGATCTCTCATTGAATTGATAAAAAAAGGGAACTTCCACAGATGTTATTAGAATACAGGGAACAGAGAGAAACCTACCACACAGAATTTAGTGGTTAATAATTAAAGTCATATGAAACTGCCAAGAATAAAACCACACTTTGAAACCCATTCTAAATCTATCGCTGGTTCATGACAGAGGTGGGCAGAAAAAGAGACAAAGGCTTGACCATTTACGGAAACAATCTCACAGAAAGATGAGCCTTACCGGTAACCCAAAATGTACTGCCTTCTTCACAGAATGCTCCAGCAGAACATAGCTATCGGATCTCTTCTGCCCCAGCACATAAAGCCAGCTCTGGCAAGAGAAATCATCAAAATATATCATAACGATGGCAATGGCTAATGTTCTAGTGAAATATCAATGTGCTCATAAGAAAGAATTAAAAAGGGACAAAATACTTGATATTTCTTGTATTTCAAATATAAGAAATATCAAGAATCTAAATGAGACCTGTCAAACAAATCAACACCATTAAAACCAGACTGAAATAAACGAGTCACTGATCTGTTTCACCTGACAGCCTTTGAGTGGCAGGTGTTTCAGAAAAAAAAGAATGAAGCCCCTATACGGCCTTTAACTGAGAAATAAGATTCTCAGGTACTTGTCAAGTACCTTCTGTATTCTACTCGTGCTTGGCGATTTGGCTATTACAGGACAACATCTCACCGGTTACTAAGTGTAACATACATGTTTTTGTTAATGCCAGTGCTAAATGTGATAAAGCTTTTCTCTTCTTTCATGGCAAGTTGCATTCAACTTTGTAGACCGGATATATGGCAAAAGCAAAACAGATGTCATGAATTAAGAAAGACAAGTATAGATAGGTTGTCCTTTCTGAATTCCCACAAGCACCTAACTAGTTTCGTTTTGCTGCTGAAGATCTTTGCTCCAACTGCAAAACAACCCAATTCAAATAGGGCCTTGTGAAGGCCAACTCAACCCGTGAACAAAACTCCCAAGACCAGAGGATGGCCTCACCAAACAGTGCTGGAGACACACGTGATCGTTGGACTCCTGGGCAATCCTAATTGCCTCCTGCAGGGCGAGCTCTGCCTGTTGACTAATGACAGACTAAACATTAATAATATCCTATTAACAATCACAAATATGCATAAGCAACCGTAGCAGGAAGTCATCTGTACACAGTCATCCAAGTGGAGGTCTCTGGGTTGGAAAGCTGTAACTATTTCTGGGCTTATTCTGTCAGAAGTGTGCTCCAATCCCAGAAGCATAAAACACCGACAGGGAAACAAAGGACATGTCTCTTCTAAGGGGAATTTCTATGAAAAGGGCATAAAGCAAAGGCTTTTATCTCTGCTCCTAAGATGTTTATTTTAAAGGTTCACTGCTGAGGGGAAGGGCAAGGAGAGGACATAATATTTTACTTTTCATGGCATTCCCTTCTGCATTATTTGAATTCTTTTCTTACTATGTGCATTTGTTACTTTTATCATTTTTTCAAAACTACTTTTTTTGTTTTTTAGACACAGGGTCTCCCTCTGTCACCCAGGCTGGAGTACAGTGGCGCAATCCTAGCTCACTGCAGCCTTGAATTCCTGGCCTCAAACAATGGCCCGCAGCCTCCTGAGTAGCTGGGACTACAGGAGCTCACCACCATGCTTGGCCAATTTTATTTTAAATAGAGATAGAGTCTCACTATGTTCCCCAGGCTGGTAAATTCCTGGCCTCAAGCAATCCTTCTGCCTCAGCCTCCCAAGTAACTGAGATTACAGGCTCACACCACCATGCCCAGCTAATTTTTTTAAGGAGATAAAGGCTCTCTATATTCCCCAGGCTGGTCTTGAACTTCTGGCCTCAAGCGATCCTCCTTCCTTGGCCTACCAAACTGCTGGGATTATAGGCATGAGCCATGGTGCCCAGCCCAAAGCTAGTTTTAAAAAGTATTTTGAAGAGTCCCACTTCTGTAATATTTTTTTCCTTTAAATCTCTGTTCAAATATTAAGTTGGCAGAAATCAAGGAGGGCTGACCTGCTACCTTTATATTTAAACAGAGATTTACAAGTTAAAGGAGTAGGTGATCTATGCATGTATCTGGAGTAAGAGTGTTACTTAGGAAAACAAGAGCACTTCACCACCATTTTCTAACCCCTTATCCTGGTCTATCACTACAAGACATATTACAACTATGCTAGCATTGTTTTTTCCCTATCTCCCCTGATATAAGCTCTATAACAGGGCTTTTTTTTTTTATTTTTCACTGCTGTATCCCTAGTAACTATCCCTAGTGCCTAGTACACAGTAAATCCTCAATAAAGTACTACAAGGATTTTCAAGAAATCCTTTTAGCTAAGTGACAAAGATTTACACAGGCCCATAGATCCAGGACCAGAAACAAAGAAGCCTGGGCCTGAGTAAATCAAGAATTAAGGAAAATGTACACACTAATAAAAATCTACCTTTCCTCATTTATATTCTGTGCAATTAGCTGTCTATCCATTGATAATACTGTAAACATAAACAAATTCTGAGCTGGGTGCAGTAGCTTACATCTGTAATCCCAACACTCTGGGAGGCCAAGGTGGGAGGATCACTTGAGGTCAAGTGTTAAAGAACAACCTGGGCAACATAGTGAGACCTCGTCTCTGTATTCTTAAAAATGAAAAGAAGAAATTCTGTTCATCAAAAGATGATTTGTATCCAGAAGGCTGTACACAAATTTCTAACCCCCAGGGGAAGCAGTTCCTAAGTTAAAAGGTTACTGGCAAATATTAAAAATGGCATTGCTATTATTTTTGAGTACATAAAAAAATGAAAGGCTCTGATCAAGAGGTTATTAAATCTGGGAAGACCAAAAGAAGTTAGTCATTACAAGATATCATGGACTCTCACAAAAATCATGGAGTTTTGAGGAGCCTTAAACATTTCTGGATACAACTATCAATCTGATGTTTGAATGCCCTTAATGACATCCTTGGTCTAGGCGTGAGCACCCCACTGATGCCTTCCTCAGAGGGTTCTATAAAGGGAAACTGCTTCCTTACAATGAGCAGAAATATTTGGTCCTCACATTTACTTACCAGCTCTCAATCTTGTCTAGTAGCCATACCCTCGATCAATCTAAGCTCTTTTCACGTGACCTTTTACTTTACTACATGAAGATGTCAAACACATGCTTGGATAAGTCATTTTTCTCCAGGCTAAACATTTCACCTCCCTCCCACATTATTTATATGATACAGCTTTGAATGTCTCAATACTCTGAGACCGTTCCCCACACAAGCTTCAGTCTGTCTATGTCCCTTTTAAAACCTGACAACTAGGTGGGCCCAGCGCTTCACGCTTGTAATCCCAGCACTTTGGAAGGCCAAGGTGGGAGGACTGCTTGAAGTCAGGGGTTTGAGACCAGCCTGGGCATTGTGGTGCATGCCTGAGTCATAGCTACTCAGGAGGCTGAGATGGACTGCTTGCTTGAGCCCAGGAGTTTGAGGTTACAGTTAGCTATGATCATATCACTGCACTCCACTCTGGGTGACAGAGTGAGACCTTGTCTCTTAAAAACAAAAACCTGACAACCAGAAATAAAAAGAATTCCCTAGGTGTTGCCTTACACACAGAGAAAGGGATAGAAGTCTCAATTATTGAACTGTGGACACTATACTCCCATTAACACGCTATGGTCTGTATTCAAAGATGCCTACAGCAGAGACCACACTTCTCTCAACTGGGAAAAAGCCACAGGGAAGGTGGGGGGTGAAAGGATCTTTCAATTAGTAATTTCTCACCTTTCACCATTATTCACATTATTTCATTATTTCCAAGATAGCCTCCATGTTCTGAAATTTGTTTTATCTACTTAATTCTATTTACTAAAAAATAACTGATCAATTTTCCTATTTCTCTTCATTAAAAACACAGACATATCAAGGCAAGAGTATAAACCATTGTCACCTGACTAAGCTGCCTGAATTCTACCCAAAAGCAAACGTGACTTTTAGTAAGCCTATGTAGTCTTTCATCCAGTAAAGGCACAACTGCCTTTTGGCTTTTTGAAATACTAAAAATAGCTTCTGCATCCCCATTTTTTACCTCCAAAAAAATCCTTTAGGGACTCTGGCCTAATGACCTAATTTCCTTTTCACTGAATGGCCTGTTGTTCTTAGAAGCAATGAAAGAGGCCAGGCACCAAGACAGCAACGTTAAATGATGACACCAGGGGGCAGGCTATTTAGGCAGAAGGTTTTCATTAACTTCATTCCAGTGCAAAAAAAGTTCCCTCTATGGAAGTTATTGACTAGTCCAGGTTGATGAGTTTCTTTTCTTCTTTTTAAAAAATACATTATTTTTTTTAAATGTATCACAATTAACATTTGAGAGTTCATTTCTTCCATTTCTTTTCCCTTTTTTCTCCACAAAAGAGCAGAACTTTTATTGTCATCAGTTAATTCAATTTGTGCCTGGACAAAAGTCTATGAACTTACTAGTGACCAAAGCGGCAGTGCAGGGCGGCAAGATTCAGAGCGGCGTATCTCAAGCTCCGGCCATAGCCCTCTTCCCCGTTACTTTTGCTTTCGGCTCCAGTAAGAATCAGACGATCAAAATAATGAAGGAGGCTGTGTGTTGAACTGAAAACATCTTGGACACGGAGGTTGTTTAAGTAGCTGAGATAATGCTAAAACAAGAAATAATCGATGTATTTTAAAGGCTGTAAATATCTCTTGGGTAAGACAACTGCAGAGAGTTTCAATGGCTACAAACACTAGTGTATCCCATGCCCTTCTAGTAAGATGGTCATAATTTAGCTTAATCTTTTCCCTAGAGGCAGAATAAAACAGCTTCAAGACACATTATCCTAGAGGGAGTTCACAAATTAAAAATGGGAGTTCCATTAGTATTTGTGTCAGTTTTATCTTAAATATACTCCACTCTGCCACTGGTTACATGGGTGATAGAGGAGAATAGTGGGCCTCACCGAGTTCAAATATCGAGGAAAACTGAGTGTTCAAAATTAAAGATCCTAAAACCTGAATTCATATACAAATTATAAAATTTTTATTAATGTACAAGTTAAAACACATTGAGATTTACTAGTTTACTAAGTTAATTATTTTCTTTTTTTTTTGAATCACTGAAACTTCCCTAACAGGCAGATATCAGTTACTAAGAAGCAAAACAGATACATTTCCAAACATGAAGTCAGATGGAAAATTCAAGCATTATTAAGAAAATTTTCCGAGTAAAAAAATTAAGGAATGCAATTATTGGAACTTTAAAAGTAAATAAACACTGAGAAAAGAGGAGAAAGGTAAAGAGTTTTTCAGCCTCAAAACTGTCGTTTGAGCTGGGCATGATAGCTCATGTCTGTTATCCCTGCACTTTGGGAGGCTGAGGTGGGTGGATCACCTGAGGTCAGGAGTCTGAGACCAGCCTGGCCAACACCATGAAACCCCATCTCTACTAAAAGTATAAAAATGAGTTGGATGTGGTGACACGTGCCTGTAATCCCAGCTACCAGGGAGGCTGAGGCAGGAGAACTGCTTGAACCCAGGAGTCGGAGGTTGCAGTGAGCCGAGATCGCCTCACTGTACTCCAACCTGACGACAAAGCAAGACTCCATCTCCAAAAAAAAAAAGTAGCCTTATCATTCCTTTCCAACACAGCAACAAATTCTGGGAAAGACTCACCGCTTCAGCAAAATCAGGATTAAATTTCAACAAATTGTTTAATTCCTTCTGCAAGGAAGCTGGAGTGAGGGCCTTAGTCTCATCATTCTTTAGCAAAGAGGCCTGAAATTTAAAAATGATAACTTAGTAGAAAGAAAGGGTCAATAAACATATCCTATCTAGCACCACCTGATTATCTTCTTTTCTACAAAGGTCCCTTCAGGCTCTGGCCCCTCATCTCGCCAGCCTTAGCTGGCCTTCCCTCACTCCAGGTACACTGAAGGTGGACCCTGCCACATGCTCTCTTCTTGACCATACACAACACTGTTTCCTCTTCCGGAAACATGAAGCCTCCCACCCATTACTCCCCAGCCGCATGCTACCCTAGGCTGAGCAAACCCACATCCACACCTAGCTCATCCTCCGGGCCACCTGCTTCTGTTACCTTCTAGACAAGGTGATATCCTATAAGCCCCTACATGCTCCCATAAGCCCTCTGCACTTACCCTTCCTGTAGCACTATCAAACTATAGTAAAATTGCTAGTCTGACCCCACCCCAGACTGTAAGCTCCTTCCAGGCAGGTAACGTCTTTACTTCTTGCTGTATTTCCAGTGCCTGCATAGGGCCTTATGGGAGCAGGGTGCCTTGCCCTACCCCTACTTGTTTCATATGAATGATATCAGCAACAATTATATAAAATATGTAGAAAATTAGCTCCAAATAAAATGTTTATATTTAACTGGGTTATAGACACTTTACTCCAATTTTACCTTGATGAGTTTTTTTATAAGTAAAGTAATTTCTAAGGGCAGGGCATGGTGGTTGATGCACATAATCCCAACACTTTGGGAGGCAGAGGCTGAGGCAGGCGTATCGCCTGAGCCCAGGAGTTCAAGAACAATCTGGGGCAATATACTGAGACCTCATCTCTATTTAAACACAGTAATTTATTTTAAAAATTTTTTTGAAGTAAAAATAATTTCTAATTCTATTATTAATTTATATCATTATAGCAAATTATTGGCTAGGCTCGGTGGCTCATGCCTGGAATCCCAACACTATGGGAGGCTGAGGTGGGTGGATCACTTTAGGTCAGGAGATTGAGACCATCCTGGATAACACAGTGAAACCCCATCTCTACTAAAAATACAAAAAATTAGCCAGGCATGGTGGCAAGTGTCTGTAATCCCAGCTACTCGGGAGGCTGAGACAGGAGAATCGCTTGAACCTGGGAGGCAGAAGTTACAGTGAGCCAAGATGTACCACAGCACACCAGCCTGGGCGACAGAGCAAGGTTTCTGTCTCAAAAGAAAAAAAATTATTATGTAGGTGTAGTATGGAGAAAAATAACTCCAAAAATACAGAAAAGCTACAGAAGAAAACAAAAATCTTCTGCAATCACACTGCCCAGAAACAACATTATTAATATTTTAGTGTATATTATCTTTGTTCTGTATGTGTGTGTATATATGTTACATGTCATATTCTAATTTTGTTAAAAATATAATGTGTATACACATTAAATTTATAATACAGCCTTACTGTAAACATATATTGTGTATACACATTATATTTTTAACACATTTTTGTTTTTCTTGAGATGGAGTCTCACTTGATCACCAGGCTGGAGTGCAGTGGTGTGATCTCGGCTCACTGCAACTTACGCCTCTCAGGTTCAAGCGATTCTCCTGTCTCAGCCTCCCAAGTAGCTGGAACTACAGGCATGCGCCACCATACCCAGCTAATTTTTATATTTTTAGTAGAGATGGAGTTTCACCATGTTGGCCAGGATGTTCTCAATCTCTTGACCTCGTGATCCACCCGCCTCAGCCTCCCAAAGTGCTGGGATTACAGGTGTGAGCCACCTCACCCAGCCAACACATTATATTTTTAACAAAATCAGAAAGAGATATGTAACTTTACTTCCTATTATTTTAATATTGTAAACATTGTCTCATCATCAAATAGTCTCAGAAAACATGATTTCTTTTTTTTTTTTTTTTCTTTTCTTAGAGACAGAGTCTTTCTCTGTTGCCCAGGCTGGAGTACAGTGGTGCGATCTTGGCTCACTGCAACCTCCACTTCCCAGATTCAAGAGATTCTCCTGCCTCAGCTTCCCAAATAGCTGGTATTACAGGTGTCCACCATCACACCTGGCTAATATTTTGTATTTTTAGTAGAGACAGTGCTTCACCATGTTTGACAGGCTGGTCTCAAACTCCTGATCTCAGGTAATCCACCTGCCTCAGCCTCCCAAAGTGCTGAGAATACAGGCGTAAGCCACCACACCATCCTGAAAATATGATTTCCAAAGCAAAAATATTAACCTTTTCACTGTCATATTTATTGTAAATACTTTTTCCCACTTTCTTGCTTGCCTTTTAATTTTTTCAACTTTTACTTATTTATTTAATTATTTACATATGTATTTATTTTGAGAGGGAGTCTTGCTCTGTCGCCCAGGATGGAGTGCAGTGGCAAAATCTTGGCTTAACCCAACCTCTGTCTTGTGGGTTCAAGCAATTTGCCTGCCTCAGCCTCCCAAGTAGCTGGGATTACAGGCAGCACCACCATGCCCAGCTAATTTTTGTATTTTAATAGAGATGGGGTTTCACCATGTTGGTCAGGCTGGTCTCAAACTCCTAACCTCAAATGTTCTGACCACCTCGGCCTCCCAAAGTGCTTGGATTATAGGTGTGAGCCACCACGCCCATCCTGTTTGCCTGTTAATTACGTTAAAACAAGTCCTGACATGGAGATGCTTTTAATTTT
This sequence comes from Cheracebus regulus, assembly GCA_963574635.1. Taxonomy (NCBI): domain Eukaryota; kingdom Metazoa; phylum Chordata; class Mammalia; order Primates; family Pitheciidae; genus Cheracebus; species Cheracebus regulus. The sequence goes on from CAUYQU010006343.1 coordinate 22,083, forward strand.
TATCTGAAAATCAAATTGTCTTCTCTTACATGTTTTCTTCCACAGCTTTTTTTTTTTTTCCTAAGATGGAATTTCGTTCTTGTTGCCCAGGGTGGAGTGCAGTGGTGCAATCTCGGCTCACTGCAACCGCGGCTTCCCAGGTTCAAGCAATTCTTCTGCCTCTGCCTCTGCCTCTGAAGTATTCCACAGCTTTTATGTTAGAAAGTTTTGGCAGGGCACAGTGGCCCACGCCTGTAATCCCAGCCCTTTGGGAGGCCAAGGTGGGTGGATCACCTGAAGTCACGGGTTCGAGACCAGCCCGGCCAACATGGCAAAACCCCATCTCTACTAAAAATACAAAAATTACCTGGGTGTGGTGGTACACACCTATAATCCCAGCTACTCAGGAGGCTGAGGCAGGAGAATCACTTGAACCCAGGCAGCAGAGGCTGCAGTGAGCTGAGATCATGCCACTGCACACCAACCTAGGTGACAGAGTGAGACTCTGTCTCAAAAAAAAAAAAAAAAAAAAAAAAAATTAGCTTTGGCTGTGGCCAGACACAGTGGCTCGTGCATGTAATGCAAACATTTTGGTAGGCCGAGGGAGGCAGATCACTTGAAGTCAAGAGATCAAGACCAGCCTGGCCAACATGGTGAAACCCCATCTCTTCTAAAAATACGTGAATTAACTGGGTATGGAGGCATGCACCTGTAGTCCCAGCTACTCCAGAGGCTAAGGCACAAGAATTGCTTGAACCCGAGAGACAGAGATTGCAGCGAGTTGAGATCACACCACTGCACTCCAGCCTGGGCAACAACATAGTGAGACGCAGTCTCAAAAAAAAAAAGAAAAGAAAAAAACAGTTTTGGCTGGGTGCCATGGCTCACGCCTGTAATCCCAGAACTTCGGGAGGCCGAGGTAGGAAGATCACCTGAGGTCAGGAGTTGCAGACCAGCCTTGCCAATGTGGTGAAACCCCATCTCTACTAAAAATACAAAAATTAGCTGAGTGTGGTGGTGTGCACCTGTAATCCCAGCTACTCAGGAGGCTGAGGTACGAGAATAGCTTGAACCGGGAGGCAGAGGTTGCAGTGAGCCGAGATTGTGCCACTGCACTCCAGCCTGGGCAACACTCTAGATTGGGTGACACAGTGAGATTCTGTCTCAAAAAAAAAAAAAAAAGAAAGAAAGAAATGTTTGGAGCAAAGTATATTACTATCTGCAACTGCAACTGGAATTATTTATTTAAAAAAAATGAAATGGTGGCTGGATAGAGGGTGGTTATATAAGTAACAAATAGGACAATAATATTAATTGTAGAATCGAAGTAATAGGTACCATACATTGCTTTTCAGGCTCTCTATGTTTGAAAATGTTTACAATAAAATGTTGAGAGAAGGGAAGCAAGTCTTTTAAATCACATGGTTTTAGGCTGTTAGTCACATACCATTACTAAATGAACCTGGATTATAATTTTAATAGAAAAATAAAATCACACACAAAATAGGAAGGGGCACAAAGCTACAAGTGCATCATCGGTGAGGCAGAGAGGACCAAGAGTAAAGAGTGACACAGATTCCCTAAGAAACCTACGCACGTAACAGGCCTATGCCACGACTGCATCACAGGACCAGAAGAGAAAGTCATGATAAATTATAGAATTAACGTACCTGTTGAGAAAGGAAAAATTCTGCTTGTTTTTGGGACAGAGGCCCACTGCATGATACCTCCTCTTCTCTGGAAAAAAAAAAAATGGTAAAGAATTACACAAAAGTGAAAACGACAACACTTACAAAATCAAGTGGATTCTTATATCAAAAGAGTTCAAAAAACTTAATCCTCTCCTCGGAAATAGGGAAGAAAAACTTCAAAAGTGATGTTGAGATCAATACACAGAGCCCAGAAAGAAGCCGTGGCATGCACAGTGAATGATGTTTGGGAACAGCGCCAAGACCATCTGACAGGGAAAGTACAGCCTTTCCAACGAGCGACGCTGAGAAAACGGCACACCCTCATGCAAAAGAATGAAGCTGGACCCTTGTCTAACACCACATACAAAAATGAACTCACAAGGAATCAAAGACATAAACGTGAGGCCGAAAACCATAAAACTCTTAGAAGATCTTACTTCCACCTGCTAGTAATAAAAAACAAACAATAATTTTGTTTTGTTTTTTTAAGACGCGGTTTCACCATATTGGTCAGGCTAGTCTTAAACTCCCGACCTCAGGTGATCCGCCCCCCTTGGCCTCCAAAGTGCTTGGATTACAGGCGTGAGCCACCACGCCCGGCCCAACAATAAATTTTTAAATAAAAAAATTATAAAACTCTCAGAAGAAACATAGAGTGAAAGCTTCACAACACTAGATTTGGCAATGCTGCCTTGGATATGACACTAATGGTACATGCACACTGGGTGTGATGGCTCAGGCCTATCATCCAATCACTGCAGGAGGCTGAGGCGAGAGGCTCACTTGAGCCCAGGAGTTCAAGACTAGCCCCAGCAACATAGCAGGACCCTATCTCTATTAAAAATTTTAAAAATTTAAATTTAAAAAGAACTAAAGGCACAGGTAATAACAAAAAATAGACAAACTGAACTTCATAAAATTAAAAAATTTTGTGCAGCAAAAGACAATCTAAACAGAGAGAAAAGGTAAAATATTTGCAAACATGTGAGCTTATGATAGTGACACCACACTCTAGCCTGGATGACACAGTGAGACCCTGTCTCAAAAAGAAAATGCTTCTCCAGCACTTTGGGAGGCTGAGGTGTCAGGATCACTTGAGTCCAGGAATTCGAGATCAGCCTAGGCAACATAGTGAGACCCTGCCTCTACAAAAAAAAAAAAGAAAAGAAAAGAAAACATAATAGGCCGGGGGCAGCGGCTCACGCTTGTAATCCTAGCACTTTGGGAGGCCGAGGTGGGTGGATTACCTTAGCTCAGGAGTTCAAGACCAGCTTGGCCATCATGGTGAAACCCCATTTAAAAAAAAAAAAAAGAAAGAAAGAAAACACAATAGCTGAGCAAGGTAGTGCACACCTATAGTCCCAGCTACTTGAGAGGCTGAAGCAGGAGAATCCCTTGAGCCCAGGAGCTGGAGGAAGGATGCAGTGAGCTATGACCACAGCACTGCACTGAAGCCTGGGCAACACAGTGAGACTATGTCTCAAATTAAAAAAAAAAAAAAGAGGGAGAGAGATCCAAGATGGCCGCGTAGCAGCAGCTCAGGATTGTAGCTCCCAGTGAAAGCGCAGAGAGTGAGTGGATGCCGCAATTGCAGACGAATTTTTGATGCCCACAGACTGGGAGATTCC
>CAUYQU010006345.1:0-49184 GCA_963574635.1 Cheracebus regulus
GAAGAAGAAGAAGAAGAGGAAGAAGAGGAAGAAGAAAGAAGAAAGAAGAAGAAAGAAGAAGAAGAAGAAAAAGTTTACAAAGATGAAGAGATATTTTTGGTAAGGAGAGTTATAAAGAAAGAGATTTTATGTAAGAAAGGATCTTGTGTAGTAAATTCTTGTTGTAAAGTAAAATGACTAATTGTTAAGAAAGAGGGATGGTGGCTGGGCACAGTGGCTCATGCCTGTAATACCAGCACTTTGGGAGGCCCAGGCAGGAGGATCACCTGAGGTCAGGAGTTCCAGACCAGCCTGGCCAACTGTATTTGATGGTTTCACCGTCACTACTAAAAATACAAAAAATTAGTTGGGCATGGTGGCAGGTGCCTGAGATCCTAGCTACTCAAGAGGCTGAGGCAGGAGAATTGCTTGAACTTGAACGTGGAAGGCAGAGGTTGTGGCGAGCCAAGATCACACCACTGCACTCCAGCCTGAGCAACAAAAGCGAAACTCCATCTCAAAAAAGAAAAAGAAAAAAAATGTTTAGGAGAAGTCATAAAGTCTAAGCATGTCATAGATGGTTTAAGTCATGAAAGAAATTTATAAAAAAATGTTGTATGTAATTAAGATATAATAGTCTAAAATTGGTTCCCTGTGCTGTGTCTATTTAAATTCAAAAGCTTTTCATCACATAACTTCCAGGTTACCTAAAACGGCTTTCAATAAGGAAAAACAGTCAGACTGCAAAAGATGTTTCTTCACCTTTTCAGTAACTGGCTTAAGAAACAAAATTTTATCTTCTGGAATTCAGCAGTTTCGCCTTCAAATGATGTTGTGAACGGGACATCAGTCTCTCCCTAATGATGGCTGCTACCTTTACAAGTCTCCCCTGAATTCAGCTGGCTACCAGTTTTACCTTGACATGCTCCCTCCTCTGATGAGACCCTTCCTCCAGCAAAATCTAATATCCTATATCCCACAATCCAGGACAGTGATCCACAGGGTCCCTTAACAGATCAACAATTCTAGGTAGGGAGAACTCTATGCCCCTGGTTGGCAGGAAGCAGTTGGAAGATCAGACCTCTGCCCAGTGCCAAAGATCTGTCATTGTTGTTCTGCCAGGGGAGGAATGTAGAGTCCTGATAAGTAAGCAGCAATGAGGAAGGGGCCCCAAGTTGGGGAGGGCCCCAGGTGGGGAAGAACAATGAACAGCTGTTCTGAGAGACAGCTAATTAAACAACCCGAGGCCACAATGACCTCTGTGGGCACAGTGACCTCATTCCACAGGTAGCTCCCTCTAGCACAACCCTATAAAACTTCTCTCTAGTCCCTGCCTCTTTGCAGACAGCCCTTTCCTGTTGTGATGCTCATGGCAACCTTGCAACATATTTTCTTACCTTCTCTAATAAATCTCCCTTTCTTTACTTATGACTTTCTTGGTAAACACCCTTACCTCCCATGACACCGGCCCTGGCTAGTCACTACCCAAGACAATATGGAGGTCTTCAAAAAAACTACAAATAGAACTACCATATGACCTAGCAATCCCACCACTGGACATTTATCCAAAGAAAAGGAAATTGGTATATTGAAGAGACCTCTACACTCCCATGTTTACTGCAGCCCTATTACAATAGCCAAGATATAGAATCAGTCTAGGTGTCCAACCATAGATGAATGGGTAAAGAAAATGTGATGTATGCACACAATGAAATATTATTTTGGCATTAAAAAGAATAAAATCCTGTGACTCACAGTAACATAGACAGAACTGGGAGACATTCTGTTAGGTTAGATAAGCCAGGAACAGAAACTTAAACACTGAGTGTTCTTACTCATATGTGGAAGCGAAAAATGTTGATCTCAGAAGTAAAAAGTAGAACACAGGATACTAGAGGAGAAGGGACATAGGGAGAGATTTATTAAAGGAAACAAAATTACAGCTAGATAGGAAGAATAAGTTTTAGCGTCCTATACCACCTTAAGATGGCTATGGTTAACAATGATACATAGTTTAAAATAACTAGAAGGAAGATATTGAGCGTTCCTAACATAAATAAATTAAAAAATCTATGAAGCAATGCATATGCTAATTATCCTGATCTGATCACTATACATTGTATGTATTAAAACATCCCTGTGCACTCCATAAATATGTGTAATTATTTTGTGACAGTTTTTAAAAGTTACTAAACGATGTAGGGGAATTGTTCTCCTTGGCAGTTACTACAGAAAAAAAAAATCTTTAGAAAAGCGACATGCCACACAAGATGTGAAAGTTACCTCCCCAAATTACAATATCATGAGACAAAATAAGGGAGAGTTGCTGTCTCTCAGTCAGTGTTTGTCCCTAGTAAGGACAACTGACCACTGAGCAAACGAAGAACTGCACAGCCTTGCCTTACTCAAAGAGTGTTGTCCACCTGCAATGCCAAGTCCCCTCAATCTATCTGCACACTGCTGTGCAACTCTGGGCTCTCAGACATTTTTAGGTATACAAGTCCATGTAACCACTCTAAGCCATGCCTCTTAAAATATGCCCTCATTTTTCCTTCTTAAGTCACTGAATACAGACTAGTAGGTTACATGGCTTCTGTAACACAGTCCAGGTCACATCAGTTAATCCTCCACACAAATGGGACCCTGGAGGTCCTTACTCCTGCTCCCTTCTTCAGACTGGGTTATACTCAAACCTTCATACATCGGCCTTTCCCAAGGTCAGGGCTGTGCTGAGGGTATACCAAGTATGGACAGTAGCTTAGTTCTCTTGGGAGGTTTAAGTCTCAGGCTCCTAAAGGTTAAATATTGGCTTGGCTATAATGGGGAGAAGAAAAACAGTGGTATAACTATGTGAAATGGCTATATTTATCTGTTTCACCATAGTAAACTTTTTACTATCTACATGTATCTACAACATTATGTTGTATATCTTAAATATGCACAATAAAATTTGTTTTAAAATAAAATTTAAAACTGTCTTCTAAAAATAAAAACAGTGAAGAAAGAGCTCTGCCATGAGCTCAAGGATTGCCAGTCACAGCTCTACCAAAACCTATGGATGACTTAAAAGCAGAAGACTTATCATCATCATTGTCATATAATCTTATTATGAGCAAATTTTGCTCCTCTTTTTGCTGAGGAGATTCACCTAAGTTACTCTACATGACAATAACTGAAATAGCACCCACTAGACTACTCTATGACATCCCCCTGCAGAGATCAAGAGTTCTGCGATTACAGCTTCACAATCCTGAGAGACTGCCAATTCAACCAGCCTTCAGAACTGGCACACTTCTGAATGAGAAAAGTTCAAATCATGGCTTAAGAAATTCAAAGCAACTGCTTACCCAAGATGAAGAGCACCCAGGAGGAGCAATGCACTGAAATCTTTCCACAGCTGCTGTTCCCAAGCTCAACTGAAAGACTTCTGTGAGCACTCTAGGTTAGGCTCACAGCAAACCAAACACGTGCCTTCTGAAGTGGCTGCAGAGATGCAAACAGGAACTCTAAATTAGGTTCTCATTTCAGTCATCTAGCCCATTACCCAATTTTTATGTATACTTGCATTCTAAAAGGAGGCAACAAATTCAACATACTGAGGTGAACCTTATACTCAGACCTCTTCAGGTGCCATCTCTTCTTTTAGATGACAAGGTGCCATCTCCTACCTCTGAGGGTAGGAACTTGAATGGCACCAGGCAAATAGGTGCTGAGAAAGAAATCTGTTTCATGAAAACAAAATACAATAAATTTAATATTAACACAAAATATTCTGTGTTTAAGATACAGCAACCTCTTCTATTTTTCCTCTCAAAACAGAGGTGCAACCTTGCCAGGCAATCACCCAGTCCCTGCTTCCAAAGATATGCCTGCCCAGTCCTCCAACTCACCACCTACACATGGTAGTTTCCTCTGGTCATGTGATATCAGCTTTTCCAGAATACAGGCAGCAATTTATTCTCACAGAGAACCTCTTGAGTGACTTGGACATCCTAGATAAGAACTCAAGGCTTCTTCACTTCAAGGTACCTCTCAGTCACCACTTGAAAATAGGTGTTTTCAATGTGCACACCTTCAAGCTTGACCTAGGCATGAGCAGACTCATCTTATGGAACTTGTCCTGCATCATCTGAAAAGCTGTTGAATGTTTGCTCCCAAGTACTATGCTACATGGTCCTTGAGAAGTGATGTGCTGGACAGCCAGCAATCTCCACAGCATAAATATCCCCATCATGGCCTATTTCAAGCTACCAACAGTTTAACAACTGGCTTGCAAAATTCCTAAAAATTTAATATGGGTGGAGTATCCCTTATCCAACATGCTTGGGAGCAGAAGTGTTTCAGATTTCATATTTTTTTCAGATTTTAGAATATTTGCCAAATATATAACAGTTGAACACCCCTAATCTGAAAATCCAAAATGCTCCAATAACTATTTCTTTGGAGCGTCGTGTTGGCACTCAAAGTTTCAGATTTTGAAGTATTTCAGGTTTTGTATTTTCAGATTAGGGATACTCAGCCTGTAATCAGCTCTTGCTATGTGAGCTGGTTGCAGCACACCACGAAATCTCTGCAGGTTCTTGCTGGGGTACAGCCCAGACATGACTATTTGCATGATGCTGAAAACCACTGTTAAATCAAGCTTAGCCTAAAGCTGCTTCCTTACATATTTTAAGTTTAGCCTAAAGGTTCTTCTGTACATTATGAACTGTAACCTAAATGGAATAGTATACAGACTATAGTCTACTCTTGTGTCAATCACGGAGTTTCGCCAATCAAAGACGGCCAATGGTTCAAACTGTTCAAATAAGGTAAACACCAAGCTGTAACCAATCCGGCTGTTTCTGTATCTCACTTCTGTTTTCCGTGCATCACTTTCCTTTCTCTGTCCATAAATCTTCCACCACATGGCTGCGCTGGAGTCTCTGAGCCTATTCTGGCTCAGGGGACTGCCCAATTCATAAATCATTCTGTGCTCAATTAAACTCTTTTAAATTTAATTCAGTTCAAGTTTCTCTTAACACCACAAACCCCTGTCTCTTTCACATGACAACTCCCACCTTATATGTAGATATCCACACACCAAAAGGTAGCCAAAGGGTTCGAAGAAGTTTATTAACTATGATGTAGTAAAGATACCAAGAGTTACAATATCTGTGCATATTCCCCAACAGTGCCTACCCTCCTACAAAAAAACAAAAACAAAAAAGGCAATGAGGTGCGGCAGTTAACAGCCAAACACTGGAGTCACAGGAATGGAGATGCCTCTTCTGGCAGCGAAGTTTCAAGTTGTGCAATTAAATAATAGTCCTGGCCCACTCCTTATGGTCTTCTTACAGTTTCCCTTTAGAACCATAACTGAGTGACTTAGTAGAACATTCATACTCAGGATGTGGCCTCCAGAAGGGTCATTTTGTTCTGTTTTTTGTTTGTTTGCTTTTTGTTTGTTTGTTGTTGTTGTTGTTTTTAAAGACGAGGTTCCACCATGTTAGTCAGGCTGGTCTTGAACTCCCGACCTCAGGTGATCTGCCCGCCTTGGCCTCCAAAGTGCTTGGATTACAGGCATGAGCCACTACACCCGGCCTCTGTTTTGTTTTTAACAAAGACATGCTACCTTCTGTCCTGAAGCACCAGTGCTGAGTTCAGAAGCTGCAGAGGACTAAGATGTTCCCCAAGTAGCCTGAAGTAACAGGCCACATGTAAAACACAAAGCAATCGACAAGTTCACATTTCATAATAGAATTAAGAGCTTAATGCATAAAACTCAAGGTAATGTAACCACAAGGAAAAACTTCAGTAGCTAAAGAAAAATTCTGAAAAGTTTTTAACCCCTTCTGAACCAAGTTCCCTTTCTAAATGAGGCTGGTTTCCAGGGGTATGACACGAGCCCATAGTAGCAAAGAGAGTAGCAAAGAGAGTGAACAGCACCTTAGAAGTTATTCAACAAGAGGTGAAACAAACAAGTAAACAGTAAATCACTTTATCTTCCTTTCAGCCTTAAAGAAGGCAGGTGTTTGTACACTGCTTTGGGCCCCTTTGAAGAATAAAAAGCTGTAACCCAAATCTCAATATAAGGGATAAAGAAGGAAAATGATAACAGCCAATGACTGGGATGTGACTACAAACCCATGAAGTCAACGAAATTAAGTAAACTACATTGTCAATGTACTTCTTTACCATGAAGGACTCTATTGTTCAGTCATTTAAAAAGGAAGGGACTAGTTCAAGTCATGATTAAGGCTACAAAATAACATGACAGTATTCATAGAGCACCAGCTACCTCAAGTTTAGACTAGGTGTCAATCTACAAACATACCACCCTGCATTAATCTTCACAACACACCTGCAAGGACATTACAAGGAGGCCCAGCCAAAACTGGTTCCTCATTTAATGGGATGTGGCTTTCAGTGAGTTCCTGTGACATTATCTCTTTGACGGAGAAATGAGGACACACAAGAAAGTTCCCCTCACAATTAGATCTCTATCTTCAAATCTCTGAGAGATTTGAATTATTTACTCTCATTGCTCCAGTTGCTTTCCTGTCTCTATTGAGGTGTCAGAAATGGTCACGTTAGATTGGCCTGAGACAACCGCATAAGTTAACAAGCAGCCCAAAGTACTGTGAGGTTTAACCACAGGAAATGTCAACTGCCGGTCCTGTCTTTGCCTTTCCTACTTCCTCGCGTGACCAGAGTCAAATCACAATACCCTTAAACTAAACAGATTTGCTAATCTATGCACCAGGTTAATAGTAGAGGCCAGGCCAAATCTATGAGACAGATCTAACAACCCAAATGTTTTAAATTAGATCTTGGCAAAAAAAAAAAAAAAGAGAGAGAGAGAGAGAGAGATTGAGAGAGAGAAAAGTGGCTTTTAAACTAATATATACACTCTAAAATGCTGTAATATGGAAACCTCCTGGACCACCTAATGAAAACCATGAAAAAGGATCAACCTGTTGAAAGAATAGAGACCAGTGAAGGGATAATTTTTGTCTCTCATAATTGAGAAGTGAATCCGATCACTATTACAGAGGACTATTTATATATGCACTATCCATCTTTACTGATATGCTATCCATATGCCTTAATGGCTTATAAAAAGTCCCATGTAAATTAAATTTTGAAATAAGCTGTTACAGCAGAACAGAGTAACCTGTTATAAGGCACTGAGAGAACAGAAAGGAGAACTATGTTATGCACAATCTCACTTCCTCATCTCAAATATGTAAAAACAGCTTGCAAGCACTCATAGTTAACTCATAGTTGGCACATTTTAGAAATCAACAAAGTTTTGAAAAGCAATACAAGTGAAAACATGATGTAATTGCAAAGAACTCCTGAAATACTCCATAAGCCCCTACTAAAAATCTGTAAAGAATTTTTCTTGCCTCTGACCTGAAAAGTCAAGAAGAAAAGTAGTAGCTATAAAAGACTCCTTGGCCCAAATTGTACCAGCAAGACTAAAGAAAATAATTATTCTACCTCACTATTCCCTTCCTCAATTGTAAATTGATGACATTGTATTTAATACTTTAAAAACCCAGTCAAAGCAAACCAATGATTTGATCCTACCAACTTTAAGGAAACTAAGCAAATACACTCTAAGTTATCCAAACACAACTGAGGTTGATGTCATTAAACCAATGAGTATATGCCCTATACTACTCACAGCTGAAAGTGTACATGGAGCAAAAAACAAAGAATACCATCCCAAGCAAATATTTTGTCTGGTGACACATCAGGAAGCCACAAGCCCCACTTCATTTAGAAAATGATTTTGGCATCAGCGGTGTGGCAAACATGCAGGATTCTCCTTCAAACAGTTGGAGGAAAACATGTAATACATTCCAGAGCAAAGATGAATCAAAAAGTATCTTTTTGCGCAGGAAAATAATTTTTTCATTCAATTACAGCATAATTTCTTGAAAGGGGAAGTCATGAGTCTCTTATGAGAGTTCTTGAACAGTTTATAAATACAACAAAACATTTATTCAATAAATAAGCGGTTCCTAAAGTCTTTACTGATCATCTCCAGGACTGTCCATCACTATGGTCCAGGCCAGCTCCACTTCTCTGACAGGTTGTAGCTGCCAGTGGAATGGGATGTTTCCTGTTATTAGGTGACTCTTCTTATGTCATGCAGACTTTCATCAATATGTCTCCTCATAGTCTGAATCCTGAGGGAGAAAAACAGTAGGTGTGAAACACAATTCCACAGTCGGAATTTAGGCAAAGACCAAATGGAACCTGGCTTGGGACACAACCACAGTGAAATGCCACTGACTCAATACACCTAAATTCCCATGGAGCTTCACAAGACCTCAATATAATTGGTGTCTATGGGGCTAATTTCTGTTTTGAAGCTCTAGTGCTTTCCTTTCCCTTAGTAAATATTTTTTAAAACTTCCACACACAGGCACATTTTCTAAACAATACAAGCATCAATGAAATCACCCCAGCAATCCTTTCCTCTTGCAGAAATGTGCAAATCTGTGGTTAGGAGTTTAGACTAGGTGCCAACCTACCACTGAGTTCACCTCTTGCTGGCTGCATGCCCTTGGATAAAGTTATCAACTTCTCTAAGCCTCAGTTTCCTCATCTGTAAAATGGGATAATAAAAATACACCTCATAGAACTGTTATGAGAATTCAATGAAGTAATATATGTAAATTACTTAGCACTGTGCCTGGCACTTTGTAAGCACTCATTCAAGACTAGCTCCTGTTACCATTATTATTATTCAAACTCATATTCATTACTTCTAACTTAAAGTGGGCCATTAGTACTAGCTGGCATACCACATTTCTCTAATCTATTCATTCTCCTTGATGACTATTTCACACCCTTCCCTCTTTCCCCAAACTTCCAACACCTCCTCTTCCCATCATGCTCAGCTGACAGCCCTGCTTTCTCCCATCATTGGAAATAAAGAAGCAGTCAGTAGGGAATTTCCATAAGCTCCATCATATGTGACCACTCACCTGCATCCTGACCCATCTATTTGGCCTTCTCTATTGTTCTTAGGCACTCTCCCTGCCTTTATCTAAGGTCAACATCTCCATTTATGTACTAGATCCTGGCATTACTCCAGCAATCCTCTTTTCTCTCTCTTGCAGCACTAATTTTTCCTTCTCTACTACATAATTCCCATATGCACAAACGCCCTCAATTTCTCCCATCTTAAAAAGAAAAGCCACCCATGACACCGCCCTCTACGTAATGCCTGTCTCTCTGCATTCCTTCACAGCAAAATTCCTTGAAAAAATTGTTTATACCCACTGTCTCCAATGTATTTTTCTGGAATCTTTCTTGACCGCACTCCAGACATGTTTTCATTCCCACTATTCCACTGAAGCTCCTTTTGCCAAGGTCACCAATGACCTCCACCTTCCCAAGTCAACCAATAATCAATTATCAGCTCTTATTTTACTTCACCTGACTCCACAGCAAATGACACAGTTAATCACTCTCTTTTCCTAGAAACACTTCTTCACTTGACTCCCAGGATACCAAAATCTCTTTACTAATAATTCCTCTTCATCACCCCATCCAAGAAATCTTGGAGGGCTCCAGGCTCCATCCTTTGACCCTTCCCTATCTACACTCACTCCCTAGAGGAAATGTCTGTATCCGTTTCTATCTGCTAATGGTTCCTAAATCTATATCTCCAGTCTAAACCTCCCTTCTGAACTCCACACGCACAACTGCCTACTCCACATCTCCACTTAGAAGTTTAATAAGTATTTCAAACTTACTATATCCAAACCCAACTTCTGATCTTCCTCCTAAAATCTGATTCACCCACAGACTTGCACATATTAGCAAATGCTAACTCTATTCTACCAGTTGCTTAAGTCAAAAATCTTGGAATTACCCTTGAGTCCCCTCATTTTTTCATACATAAATGTAAAAGCAGTAAATCCTTCTGGCTTTACCTTCAAACTATAATCAGAATACAACCACTCCTCACCATCTCCACCACCATCACCCTGGTCCAAACTACCAGCATCTTCAGCTATCTGGACTCTCTGATTCTGTCATTGTTCCTTACCACTCATTCTCAAGACAAATACCAGAGTAATATTTTTTAAACAGACTTCAGTTGAGAGTGCTTCTCTTCCCAAACCCTCCAATGGATTCCATTTCACTGAGTAGAAGTCCAGATCAGTACCATCATCCATAAGGTTCTGTAAGATCTAGCTGCTGCATTACTTCTCTGATGTCAGCAACTACTATTCTTTGCCTCGCTGTCTTCATTCCTGCCATATTGCCCCCTTTTTACTCAAAGAACACACCAATCATGGCCCCTCCTCAGAGCCTTTGCACCCGTCATTTCTTCTGCCGGAAATGCTCCCTGGCAATAGCCATATGGCTTGCTTCTCTTAGGTGTTTGCTTGAATATCTTCTCACTGAGGTTGTCCCTAACTGATTTAATATCATACCCCCTATCCAGCCATCCCAACCCCCTTTTCTGCTTTCTCATATACTGTATATATACCATCTCATATATGATATATTTTACTTATTTTTTAAAGCTCTGTGAGTATTCATACCCTAATTCAAGAGGTGACATTTCAGCAGAGTCTTAGAGGATAAGAAAGAGTTTTCCAGGCAGAGAACATTCAGTTCTCTGAGAGTAGGAATTTTTGTCAGTTTTGTTCCCTGCCATTTCCTAAGCATCTAGAACAGTACACATGGCACGTGACAGATCTCAACAAATCACTGTTGAATGGATTAAGATCTGAAATGTGGATAATAATCATATGAATATTAACTTATTTTGTGTTCTCAAAGTAAAGACCTAATACCAACCTTTGGAGGTTGGTGTTAGATTCCATTTTATCTAATACCTGACTTTATCAACCTTTGTCTTATCTCTCCTATGATACTCAAGTGCATGAGAGAAAGAGAAATAGAAAACACTGTAATTAGTCATGGAGCCAAGTGTGAGCTTGGCAATAGGTACACAGTGGGCAATGACAGGTATGTATTATATGAGATCAGAAGTTCCTTGTGATCTGGTTTCAACTGCACCACATCAGAGAGTCTTCCCTCCTGCTAGGATCCTAGGACAGCCACTCAAGCCTCCTAATTGGAATATCTGATTCTGTCATCAGTCACACCAAGCACCCAAAGCAGGAGGGATGACAACCTTTTGACATTCAAATCAAAACTTGGGCCTTCCAGTGTGATATTTCTTATTGATAAAAGACATCAAGTTAGCTAAAAGGTTATATCACTCTAACTCGCTGAAAAATACTAGGGCTCAGTGGAAAAGTTAAATTCTGGGTCAGGCCCAGCCAGTCAGTCTCCTAGTATGAATTCAGTGGCATAGGACACTCCTGTTTTGGAATTTTCTGTCAGTCTGCAGAAACTACTCTACATGGCCCCCTTCCCTAACCTAAGACTACCACTCTATGCCCATGAGACAGGAAACAATCATGGTTAGAATTGGTAGGGGTCCCCTGAATCCAAAATGCTTTGGGGGAAGATGTTGGCTCATACCTTGCTTGGACCTACCTGTATATCCTCTGCTGCCTCTGAAGGCATAGGATGGATCCTCTTAGGTAAGCAGGAAAGTGAGACATCAACAGTGAGCAGAAGGAACGGCACGCACTTACCAGGCACTCAGCACAACGGACGCAAAGCCTCGCCACGCACGCATCTTCCTCCTCCTGATCAGTGCTGTAGAAAGAGGACAAACCAAATCTGGATCACCACTATCCTCAGTAGCATAGAGCAGTTAAAACTACAGGTGATGAAATCAGACAGGTCTGGTTTTAGATTCCAGTTCTTCCACTCACTAGCTGGGTGACTGGGCAAATTGTTTAAGCCCCAGAAGCCTGTTTCCTCATCTCTAAAATCCACATATTGGCCAGGCACGGTAGCTCATGCCTGTAATCCCAGCACTTTGGGAAGCTGAAGTGGGTGGATCACCTGAAGTCAGGAGTTTGAGACCAGCTTAGCCAACATAACGAAACCCTGTCTCTACTAAACACACAAAAATTAGCTGCACGTTGTGGTGCACACCTATAATCCCAGTTACTCAGGAGGCTAAGGCAGGGAATCATTTGAACCCAGAAGGCAGAGGTTGCAGTGAGCTGAGATTGCACCACTGCCTCCCATCTCAAAAACAAACAAACAAAATGCACATATTGCTACCCACCCTTAAAGCATAGTTCTTAGGCGTAAATAAAAAATAAATGTGAAACATGTACCATAGTGCCTGGCACATAATAAGTGCTCAATAAATAGGAGCTAGTCATAATCACTCATTCAGAAGTGTACTGAGCACTGACAATGTCTGAGCATTGTGCTGGCCTAGAGGTATAAAGATAAATAAAACTTGGGCCTTTGTGAAGAGCTCATGATGGGGGTGAGAGACCAGTTAAAACTTAACAAATATGTTATAATGCCATGTGATAAGTATTTTAATAGAGTTAAGGTCAAACTGTTGCAGCAGCAAAGAGTGGGAAGCGACTAATTGTCCTCTGAGGACTCAGGGAAACTCAAAAGAAGGGGCTATTTCAGCTGGATCTTGGAGGATAAGAAAGAGTTTCCAGGCAAACAAGAGAAGGAAGAAGGGCATTCCAAGCAAGACAAAACGTGGGGTCTTAGAGGATGAGAAAGAGGAAAAATATTTGAATTAAGTATAATATGTTAGGGCAAAAAAAGAAAAAAAAAAATTCATGGCACCTTGGATGTGCAGAGACATGAGGGAACAATGTGACTTAGAGTAAGATCATAGGGGGTTTTGTATGCCATGCTTAGAAACAGACATTAGTATTTTTACTAAGAGTTCTTTGCCTTTTTTGAGCCACAGATTCCTTGGAAAGGGCATGGGCTGCTCTCTTATCATTAAATAAATGCACATACACACACATACACATACAGGGAGAGACAGAATTTTGGACCTTCTCAATGTAAGACTCCCCTCCCCTGACACAGACTATGGAGAACATGGGTTTTATGTAGACTTTTGTTTTGATTTCCTTTTACTACATTTGTTTTTAGGGCATATACTAGGTCATGTCTGCTCACTGGCAGAATAATGCTTAATAAATCTTTTTGATACACACGACCCATGTAGCCTCTCCCTTCAGAACATATGCTGACCAAGAATAGATCTTGCTTATTCAAATCACTTTTGCCCTCCACAGCTGTTCGTAAAGCCTCTCTCATTGCTCAGGCATTTTCTGTCAGGAGATATCATCAGCTTAGTGCCAAAAACAAGGAGAAGGAAAAATAATTGACCTGGAATTGAAAAAATGAAACATTGATTTCAGAATTTATTCAGAACCATGGCATTGTACAATCTGATTTCCAAAGCAGAAGACTAGGACCATATTTCAACTCCCCCATCTCTCTCCAAATTAGCATTCACATGCTTCACTTTCAACCTTCCTTTTGGCATCCCTTAGCAGAACTATTCTCTTCAAAAAGAAATTTCACCAGCAGAACAAAACTCAGTTCAGAAGAGAGAGAAGTGTGGATGTAGGGGTCTGGGTAGGGTGCTAAGGAGGAAACGGGCTTGCTGCCCAGGGCTCCCACTGGACTTACTCATCTGAAACCTCAATAGATGACTTCTTATAGCCAGACCTGCTCCTCTTCTTCAGCCCAGCAGCCTTCCTCCCCATTCTCACCAGGAGCAGAGCAACTACCACGGCTGAGGGTACGAAGACAAGGATGGAAAGAAGGGCCACAGAGGAGAGCATGGTGCCAAACCCTAGAGGTGGAGAAAGAGAAGGTCAAAGACAGGGATGTGCAAGCGTGCCTCCTGTGACGTGAGCTAGGTTCTATGTTTGCTCTTATATTTCTTCTAATTACAAAAGTAATAAATCATTGTGTAAAAGGTAGAAAATACACGAAAGTACAATGAAGAATTAAAATTTACTCAAAATCCCACTACCTAGGAAGAACACTTTGGTATCTACCCATTTAATCTTCTTGTAGGGGTATTGTGTATGGGGTGTATGGGGGGCGCATATATATTTTTAAGTATGGATCATATATTACATATTATTTTTAATCTCCTTTTTAAATTTATTATATGATAAATATTTAACAATTCCTTCCACATATGATGTGTAATGGCTGCACAGCATTCTATCATATTGAATAATTTATGGAACTAATCCTCTAATGTTGGACATTCAAGTTGTTTCTAATTCTTAGAATCTACAAGTTACATTAGATGGCCATGCTTGTACATAAATCTTCATGTTTAGCTCTAATTCTTTACAATGGAATTACTAGATCAAAGGGCCTATACTTTTAAGACACCTGATTTCATACCACCAAACTGCCTTCCAGGGAAACTGTACCATCTTCTTCTTCTGCCAGCAGTCTGAATGTGCTCATCTTTGAAACCTACAAGTAATTATTTTAAAAGAAAAGAAAAAAAAAGAGAAAGAGAAAGCAAGAAAGAAAAAGAAGAAATAAGAGAGGGAGTGAGGGAAGGAAGGAGAAAGGAAGGGAAGATGGGAAAGAGGATGGAACAAAGGGAGGGAGAGAAGGAGGAAAGGAGGGAGGGAGACTTGAAAAAGACTTAAGAAATGATGACTCATCTATAGTAAGCCATAATGTACCTCTAAATCTTTAGTTCAAATCCAGTTAAGGACTAGAATGACCACTTAGTCGTCACCAGGGAATAATGAAAAAAAAAAAAAAATCAGTCCCTAATCTACGCTCCTCCTGTTTCACACTAAAGGGAAACTACCTTTCTTTGCAGTATAAAAGAAATGCACTAGCTCTCATCATTAGAGGGGGTGCCCTTTCAAGACACAGGCAAGAACACTACCTCATAACTGCAAGTATGAACATGCTCGGAAAACTGGAATGACTTCTATTTCACAGAGACAACAACCCTAAATTTACTCAGGGGTTTTCCACACATTCTACAAGAACTTTGGTCACCTAAAGTTAAAACTAAAAAAAAAGGCAATGGAGAAACTATGATAACATTTGAAGAGAAAATTCCGTTTTCAAAATAAAGATTAAAAATTGATCCCAGCATACATATCAAGATGGCAGACAAATTACTTTAACTCAATGATTTAATTACCCCACTGGCTCACAAAGATAGACAGCTTTATCAGCAGACCCTCCAGAAAGCACGACAGCAGTCACAGAGCACTGCAGAAGAAGGCTGGTGGCCAGGAGCTTACCCCTTTCTGTGACTGTTAGCTCTGTCATGGGAATATTATGGTGCACATCTGGGGGATTCTTCACAGCACAGCTGAATGTCCCATTGTCCTTTATGGTAGGGTTGCTTATACTAATAGATGCATCCCCTTTGTATACATTTCCAACCCAGGAAATCCGATCCCGAAATGTGCCTGCTGTGCTTGGGTACTGGAAAGACTGATAATGAAAGATCTAAGAAAGCAATACCATGAGAGAAAAAGTTAATTTGGAAAATGCAATGAAAATGTAAAGCTCAGTAGATCCAAAATAAAATATGACTGCAAAATGAGTTTGTTTTTTCAGTTGGGCAACATTTTATGCTTTTTTAACCTCCACCCTATAGGTTAATACAACTGATCAGAAAAAGGCCCGATGAGAGGCTTCTGGGATCCTAACCCTTGAATCTTTTCTAAATTCTCCCTGGAACCCTAACGTAATAGTTCTCAACCAGAGATTTCACCCTCCAAGAGACATTGGCAATATCTGAAGACAGTTTCAATCATCACAACTTGGGAGATGTTACTGGCGTCTACTGGGTAGAGGCCAGGGATGCTGTTAAACACAGCAAAGAATTATCCGGCTCAAAATGTCAACAGTGCCAAAGTTGGGAAACTTTGTTCTAAAGTAGCACTTCATATTTGAATAGCACTTTACAGTTTGTAAATAATTTCCACACATTTACTCACTTGAGCCTCATAACACTGAACTACATGAGGCAGATATAATCATTCCAAATGTATAAAAAGGAAAACAGGGTGGGCACGGTGGCTCACACCTGTTAATTCCAGCACTTTGGGAGGCCAAGGTGAGTACATCACTTGAACTCAGGAGTTCAAGATCAGCCTGGCCAACATGGTAAAACCCTCTCTCTACTAAAAATACAAAAATTAGCCGGGCATGGTGGCGCACACCTGTAATCCCAGCTACTTGGGAGGCTGAGACATGAAAATTGCTTGAATCCGGGAGGTGGAGATTGTAGTGAGCCAAGATTGTGCCACTGCACTCCAGCCTGAGCAACAGGGCTAGACTCCATCTCAAAAAAAGAAAGAAAGAAAGAAAACAAAGGCAAAACAAAAGACTAAGGGAGCTGCTCTAAGGTATACAACTAGTAAGTGACAAAAAGGAGATTTTTGTTTATTCTCAAAATCACAAGGAGGGTAATATAATTCAGCCTCTCTCAAGTTATCTACCTTGACAATTATAATCCCTAAGTCTAATACCAGATAAGTACTCAACGAATGTGTGTTGAATTAAAACAGTGCTGCTTAGGACTTGGTGATCAGACACTTCATCACCAAAAAAAAGCGTAATTATACCTGGAGGCAGGCCAGACAGGTATTACAATACAAAATGACTTATGCAATATGACTTATGCAAAATACAGGCTTTCCTCTTTCTTTGTTACTTGGTAGCTTCCCATTTAGGACCCTGGGTGTTTACAACCACTGAATTGCCCAATATTGAAAAGCAACTTCCCAGAGAAGATGCTGACTCACTTATTTGTTCATTTGTTCATGCATTCCTTCAACAAATATTTGTGCAGACCCGAATGTGCTGGCCATTGTTAAGTAAGAGCCACACAGGCGTAGTCCCTACTCTCACAAAACTTGCATTTTAGTGATAAAGACAGATAATAAGAAATAACAGGCCAGGCACAGTGGCTCACTCCTGTAATCCCAGCACTTTGGGAGGTTGAGGTGGGTGGATCACGAGGCCAGGTGTTCGAGACCAACCTGAACAACATGGTGAAACCCCGTCTCTACTAAAAATACAAAAATTAGCCGTGCATGGTGGTGCACACCTGTAATCTCAGCTACTCAGGAGACTGAGGCAGGAGAAGCGCTTGAACCCAGGAGGCAGAAGTTGTAGTGAGCTGAGATCACACCACCGTACTCCAGCCTGGGCAACAGAGTGAGACTCCATCTCAAAAAAAAAGAAAAGAAAAGAATAAGTGTGTTGAACATTTCAAAGGGGGAGGTAAAGAATCTCTAGCCCTAATTATCAATATCATTGTAAAAGAGTTTGAAACTCCTTATTGACAAACCTACCCCACTATGTATCCTCAAAATTAGTCTAGCCTGTAAATTCAATGTTAAGTTCATGAAACTGCAATCCTTGCTAATTGATTAATCTGACACAATCCTGATTGATTAACCCATGACTGCAACATCATGTTATGTAACTTTAATTCCTACTTGTGTGAGTTTGCTGATTTTCTGACCAGCCTTGCAGAGAGAAGCACTAGAAGAGAACTGCTGTTTCTGACCCAGGAAGCTCCCCATTGCTTGCTCTGTCCTATTTTTGACCAAGGAGGCAGAGCCAAATAAGGCCAGCCACAGTTTCCTGACCATTCAGAATCAAGTGAACTATTTCAAGTCAGAAAAAGCAGGGTAGGGACGGACCATGAACACAGTCTAGCTTCTTTCACTGGAGTCCCCTGCCTAGCCCCAAGCTATGTGGCATTCTATAATGGCTCCTAACACAGAATGCAAAGCTTACTTATACATGAAAGTCAAAGAGGACATTTTTCCAATGAAGAAAACAGGATAAATAAATTAACAATACAATCTTACATACAGCTATGACATTCACATTCTTGAATAATATCTATCCTGAGCTAAGGATACTGCTGGAAGCTTAAAGAGAAAAAGTTTTATAGCATTTTAATCTTCAATTAGACACCCACAATGGAACTTGGACCATAAATGTGTTTTACATGTGTGACTAAGGTATATTGCTTCCAATATTGCAAAACCATCTGTCATCAACATCTGTCACCAACACAAGGTGCCACCATTCCTTTCAAAGGCAGCTATATAAATCAATACAGATGTTTATACACTGAGAAAAGGTGCCAAGATAAATCCACAGAACACAAATATGCAAACACATACACCCTTTGAGATAACTTAAAACAACAGAAAGTGAGCAGCCTTAAGAGAAAGGATGTCTATGACTGGACCTATAGAATCTTTCCATTCAACAGTCTTGAAGGCACCCTTTTAGTACATTAAATCTAAAAATGAAGCTACGAAATCATGCAAAAAGAAACAACAAAGGAGAAACAAAATTAAACCACATTTCCTCTGAGTTTCTGACAGTTTTTTCCTTGCAGCTTATTTACAGAATTCTTCCATGGGGCCCTATGTGACCAAATGAACGTCATATAGGATAAAAGTTCATCTACCTCTATTAAAGTAGAAGCCCAACTTCTACTCTGAGATGGCCTCATGCATGCCTGCGATTTGCAGTAAAACAATTCCAAAACTGTTGACCAAAGGAATGTTTCGAAAAAGTACACACTTACTGATTCTGCGCGGCTGCTGCTGGGAGGGCGGTACGTCCAGTCTATAGTCAGCCTGTCAGTGACAGCTGAAGTTGACTTGAAAGTGCATTTCAACTTGATCTTTTCTCCAACATAACCTCGGACATGAGCATCTGCATGAATCTCCAAGGAAAGGACGATATAAACACCTAATCAAAGCAAACCCAAACACTTAAAATGCATTCATTTGGGTGGAATATACAGATGTGAGTGAACAATTATTTTTAGAGCCCTCATCAAAAAGCCAGAGCAATTAATATTATAAATATTCATTGCAAATATTCAGGCAAGCCCACAAGGGACAAGGAGTTGATACCTGCATTAATCAAAGATAGTATTTTTCTAATCTTAAATCATAATTGAATGCCTGTGAAAAAATTTAAAATCTGGTCACACCAGCATTTTCCCAAATACAGGCTTGTGGTTCAGTTAAGTACAAATAATGGGTCTGCCAATGGTTGGCTAAAAGGCAACATCACCCATCCACTTCCTTCCCCCGCAGACACAAACACACACTCTGGGAATATGGCAGCTTTTGTGGTCTAAGGGACTTATCCCAAGTATAGCATGATTGCATCATGAAGCTACCACTGCCTCAACAGCAAAATGAAAATAGGAAGTAAGAATGGAAAAATTTCTTTCAAATAATTTTCTAAAACTGTCCCCAAGGCACTATCTAGTTTTCCCCATTTTCTTAGAGCTGGCTGAGGAGACACACATCCATTAAAAGTAAATTATGGGGAAGAAAACAGAATAGGTGAAAGCATTCTGTCATGTAAAAATAAGGTATCATTTTTAAACCCACTAGAGACTTATTTCTTCCAAAACCACTCACGTATCCAGCTCTGACACTTCACCTCCCTGAAAAGGGCTGGTATATTCTAACCAGTTCCTTCTGCTTTCAGAGAACAAAAACTTATCTTTCCCTACAGAGGCATATTTTAGGAAATTACATTGCCAATATTTTGTTCTTCCTGCTTCCTTATCCACCTCAAGAAGCCATGAATCTTCTGGTGGCCAAGGCAAACAGAGCAGCAAGATTTCAGAAAAGTGCAAACCCACACACATCCTGAATACCAATAGTGCTTCTGTTACAGACAGAATGGGGTTGTGATTGAGCACACAGACCATGACTCCTACGCCAGAGGGTCTGGGTTCAAATCCCAGCCCTGTTACCTGCTGGCTCTGCAGCCTTAGCAAGTTACTGTACTTCTTCAGTCTGCTCAACCTCATGGGAATGATAATAATAGTACTTACCTCAGAAGGCCACTGTGAGGATTAAAAGAGTTAAAGCATACAAAACACTGAGACGCCTACCCAACCCCAAGTAAGTGCTCAGTGCATGTTAGAATCATCGTCATTATTGCCACCTCTTCAGTCCTGCCCACGCTCTCAACCTTTCCTGTCACAGTTATGAGTCATTAGTTCCACTGCCCTTACCTCTGCCAGCTTTGAATCATTTTTCTTGCTCCTCTCTAGACAATCCAGTCTGTTGACATTCTTCTTAAAAGGAGGAGACCAAAACTGAACCCACTAATAAGAACTCGTAAGAATTTGACCTGTCCCGAAGGTGAAGATTACTTCTGGTCTGCCTATGGCACCCCTTCTGACTTTGCCATGCTAAACCTGTCGTGCCTTCTATGCCTTTCCAAATGCTGTCCCTCTGCTGAGAAGCTTTTATCCTGCATTCCCCACTCTCTTACACCCTCAATCCTGACCCATCACTGTAAGAATATCCTTATTTATCACTCAAGATCTAGCTCTAAAAACTGGAAGGTGGAAATGAATGGACAATCTACACTCTCCCTATATCCATTCTTTTATCTTAAAACATAAGTATAGTATAGATATTTAAAATACAGATTTAGAATTAGCCAGACCTGGACTTGAGTAGCTTAGCTACTTCCTGGCTGTGAGACCTTGATCTCAGTTACCTAACCAGTTCAAGCTTCAATGTCTTCGATTGGTAAATGGAAATAACAAGATCTACTTCACTGACTCACTCTGAAGAGCCACTATGATCAAAAAAGATAACTTTTTATTATGATCATGTTGTTCATTTCACAACATGAAATGCTGGGCACGGCATCTGGAATAAAAGCTTTAATAAATGTTAGGGTATTATTATTAAAATGAACACCACACATATTCAAAAACTTTCAATAGCTTCCTATGGGCTACAAAATAAAATTCAAACAGTGGCAATCTAGCCCCAAACTTGTGTCACTCCATCCATCTACCTTCCCAACCCCTTCACCATTACTTGAATGTCCTGCTATTTCCCACATGTACTGTGTCCTTTCATGCCACTGGGCCTCTCTTTAAACATGTCTTTGTCTGGAAGGCTCTCCCTGCTACCTCTACCATCCTGCCTGGGTTGTTCCCCACCACAACACATCCCCAACATTCACACACCTTCAAATTCCAGCTCTAATATCAGCCCCCTTTGCAGTGCCTTCCCAAACCCCCTGACGTGGTTCATCGCCCTTTCTCCTCCTAACACGAGGTGCATAATCCTGCTTAGGCACATATGCCATTGATTGCACCTAGTTATAAAGGCGACTCCGCTATTAAATGTCAGCACCTTCAGGGCAAAAATTCAGAGGGAGAGGAACAGACAGGGAGACACTGAGAGAAATAGATAAAGTCACCAGAAACTCTAGTATAGGAGCAAAGCGTGCTTGTAAGTCTCCCACTTTATTCCTATTTCCTTTTTTACAGTCCACTCAATACTCTTAACTCCCCTACACTCCTATCTTTCCATTGCACCCTTTCAGGAAAAGCTCAGCTCTAGACGACCACAACTAGACTGGGCTAGTATACCTTGAACGAAAAAAATCACACAACTGGACAGTTACCACAAAAAATGCGTGAATGTCACCCACCACTGAGTCCTCAACGAGGCCTGGCAAACCTTTAACTGGCCTTGGTTGGCTTCCCATTCCATGATTCCTCAAGCCCTTGTCATTCTCCCTCAGTCCTCTATGCAACCTCCAAACCCCTCATTCTCAGAAGAAAATGTTACCTCTTACTTCATCATGAAACTTGAGGCCATATAAATGGCCGAGGCACATGCATTCCTGCATCTGCTCCCCTCCTTACTTCCAACCTGAAAGCATGTGGTGCCCCTTTTCCTATGCAAAGTCAAGCTCCTCCATAACCTGCTTTAGCAGAAAAATCCTCTCTAGGCTGTGTGCAGCGGCTCACACTGCTGTAATCCCAGCACTTTGGGAGGTTGAGACAGGCAGATCACGTGAGGCCAAGAGTTCAAGAGCAGCCTGGGCAACATGCTGAAACCCCATCTCTACTAAAAATACAAAAAAAAAAATGCTGGGCATGGTGGTGCGTGCCTGTAGTCCCAGCTACTTGGGAGGCTGAGGCAGGAGAATCGCTTGAACCTTGGAGGCAGAGGTTGCAGTGAGCCGAGATCACGCCACTGCACTCCAGCCTGGGTGACAGAGCAAGACTCCGTTTCAAAAAAAAAAAAAAACCTCTCTACTGTCTTCAACCCCTCCCCTTCAGCTTCTAAATACACAGAAGTTTCTCTCATCCTTAAAACCAAATAGCAATTTTTTAAAAATCTTTGCTTAACCTGGTAATATTACTCTAGTTACCAACTACTGCCCTTTGTCTCCTTTCTAAGCCAAGTTTGTGAACGAGTGGTCTACACTTGAGGTCTCCCATCTCCTCCTTCTCATTCATTTATAGACCTTATGGTACAACTGAACTCCACTACCACTTTTGGTAAAAGGCATCATATATCTTAAAATTGTAAAATCCAAGGACTAAAAACTCCAGTAGACACTTTTCTATCCTTATTTTACTGGATCCTCTACCAGTCACTAATTGCTCCTTGAACTTCTCTATCCCAAAGCTTGCATGACACTGCTTTCATTCTTTCACTCATTCTTCAAACTTACATTTATTGAGCATCTGTTTTGTGCCACCCTCTGGGTTTGGAATTAAATGCAAGCAAAATAAATACACTCCCTTGTACACTTGAAATACAGCAGAAGTTTGATACATAAATTAAATAATCATAAAGACAAATGCATAATTACAAACTCTTATAACTACTATGAAGGAAGGGCAAAGAAAGTAGCTATGGGTACTGCCTCTGTTATGATGGGGGCGAGGAGAGTGGTTAATGAAAGCTTCCCTGAAAGTTTCTCTTGAGCTAAGATCTGAAGGAAGGGGTAACAAGGTGAGGAGGGGGGGCATTCCAGACAGGGGACACAGCACATGTGAAGGTCCTGCACCAGGAAGGAGCTCAGTAAATGAAGGAGCTGAAAAGAATGAGTGTGACTGCAACATAGAAAACGAAAGGGAGACAAAATAGAATAAGATGTGGCTGGGAGGTAAACAAAAACCAGACCAAGCAGGACCTTAGAGATTTGAGTCCTTATCCCTAGAGTAATAGGAAGCCATGGAAAGTACTTAACTGTGGGACTGAGTAAGAAGAGACCTGATGAAATTTGCATTCTTAAAAGATCACTTTAGAGAAGATACTTAGATGGAATCAAGAGTGAATATGGGGAAATTCAGCACTTTGGGAACCCCAGGCAGGTGGATCACCTGAGGTCAAGAGTTTGAGACCAGGCTGGCCAACAGGGCGAAACCCGTCTCTAATAAAAATACAAAAATTAGCCAGGTGTGGTGGTGGGAGGCAGAGGTTGCAGTGAGCTGAGATCACACCACTGCACTCCAGCCTGGGCAATATAGAGAGACTTTGTCTCTTAAAGAAATGTTTTAAAAAAGGGAATGAGTGAATATGGGGAGATTACTGAGGAGGTTATTATGATAGTCAAGTAAGAAAGAAGGGAAGTTTGAACTAAGTATGAATGTGGCATGTTAGGGAAATGGAGGTGTCAAGGATGACTCCCAGGTTTCTGACTTGCTGATGCCATTCACTGAGAAGGGAAGACTAGAAAAGTACTAGGATTGGCAGAGGAACAGGAGTTTGATTCTAGATACACTTAAGGTGCCTCTGAGATACCCAAGGGATACTGTCAAGGGTGCAGTTGGTTTAGAGTAAAGGTCAGCAAACTATGGCCCATGAGCTAAATGGAAGCAAATGGCTCTAGTGGAAAGGGAACAAACTAAAAATAACTAGCAACTAACCTTATTGCTAGCTCTGGGTGTGACCAGATTGGCCTAAACCAATTATGAAATCCAGTGGTCTTTTGGTAAACAGCTAAAAAAATTTTACAATGTCCTTTTTTTTTCTTTTTTGAGATGGAGTCTCGCTCTGTCACCCAGGCTGGAGTGCAGTGGCATGACCTCAGCCCACTGCAACCTCCGCCTCCTGGGTTTAAGTGATTCTCCTGCCTCAGCCTCCCGAGTAGCTGGGATTACAGGCGACCATCACCATGTCTGGCTAATTTTTGTATTTTTAGTAGAGACAAGGTTTCACCATGTTGGCCAGGATGGTCTCAATCTCTTGACCTCGTGATCTGCCTGCCTCAGCCTCCCAAAGTGTTGGGATTATAGGCGTGAGCCACAGCACCCAGTCTACAATGTCTTTTAAAACAAAGTTTTATTACAACACAGTCATGTTCATTTGTTTATATATTATCTGTGGCTGTATTTTTTGCAGAATTGAATAGCTGCCACCAGAGACCATGTAGCCCACCAAAACTAAAATACTCTCTGGCCCTTTATGAAAAATGTTTGCCAATCCCTGGTTTAGAACAAAGAGATATGGGTTACAATTTAAAATCAGAATCTCTTTAGTCTCCCTCCAACTCCCCCACTGACTGTGGTACATACACACACACACGTACTAACTCACTCTCTCTTTATCTCTATCTCCCTGCATCTCTGACAGTACATATCAAACATCTAAGGCTGTTCTTTTCCTATGCATCCTTTAACACTGGTGTTCCTTAGAGCTCCAGCCTGAATCTACAGTCATTTAACATGTTCTCCTTGGACAAACCTATCCACTTGTAGATTTAATAACCACTAATAGGACAATGATTTCCCAATCTATATTGCTAGCCATGACCTACCTCTGAGTGTTCAAGTGTTACTGGATCTGGATATACTCACTTGAATACCACCACCACATGACCTCAAATCAAACGTAGTAAACATGTGTTTCTTGCCAGCTCAACATCCATTTCCCCTGATCTCCTAATAATATCATTTTTTTTTTGGCGGGGGGGATACCTACCTTTTCCCACACAGCCTGTGAGTTAGGAGGAAGATGACACTATCAGTCAGGATCCAGGCAGGAAATGGAAGGCACAATCAGCTGAGATTATGAAAAGTATATGGGCCACTTTTCTTTTCTTTTTTCTTTTGAGATGGGGTCTCACTCTGTTGCCTAGGCTGGAGTGCAATGGTGCAATCTTGGCTCATTGCAACCTCTGCCTCCCGGGTTCAAGTGATCCTCCCACCTCAGCCTCCCGAATAGCTGAGACTACAGGTGCATGCCATCACACCTGGTGAATTTTTTGTATGTTTAGTAGAGATAGGATTTTGCCATGTTGCCCAGGCTGGACTCAAACTCCTGAGCTCAGGCGATCCTCCCACCTCAACCTCCCAAAGTGCTGGGATTACAGGCATGACCCACCATGCTCAGCCTGGACCACTTTACAAAGGGACTTTTCCCAAGGTTGAGGGAAGTGACAACAGCACAAAGCCTTTACTGTCCCCAGGTCAAAATGGGAAAGGGAGGAAATGGTGTTACTAGATCCTGGTAAGAATGGGAGCTGTGGGATGCCTGACAAGGGCTGTTGTTAGAGGGATACAGGTACTACAGATCATGGCACCAAGAGAGGGAGGGAGCAGAATAGAAATATCCTGATCTTCCCTCTCCTGCCCTCCAATCTTCTGCCAATGCCTCCTATTGGCCAAATCTAACTGGAAACCAGAGGAAGAGAGCCTGAATGATGTACTGTATACAGTCAGTTTTCCAAAGAGTAGTAAAGTACAGCAGAGAATGAGTCTGGTGGGAGGGAAGAAAACTAAGAGTAAACAGCAACTGACTTTCCTGCCAGCCAAGGCTAACTCAGATTGACCTAAACCAATCATCACATCTAGTGGTGTCCTGGTGGGAGGATCACTTGAGCCCAAGAATTCAAGACTAGCCTGGGCAATATAGCAAGACTCCATCTCAAAAATAAATAAATAAATAACAAGGCAGGGAGGCATTAAATAAATTTCCAAGCAGGTTTTGTGAAACTGGCTTTGATTGGATTAGCTTAGATCACATATTGACCCAAAACCTATCTTTGTGATTGGGAAGATGGTGTGCTGAGCCAGCTCCTCTGACTCTCAAGAGCCAATTAAGTATTAATACATTTCTTCCTACATCAGCATTAGGGACTTAACCTATGTAGCTTGAAACTGACCATGACAGGAGTATTTGTACCACAGAAATTGTCCAACCCTATGTATCTGAACTTTTTGTTTTTTGTAAAAATGTTCTTTTCTTTACCAGGACACCACTAGATGTAATGATTGGTTTAGGTCAATCTGAGTCAGCCTCAGCTGACAGGAAAGTCAGTTGCTATTTATGCTCTTCTCTACGTCTAAAATTTTCTTCACTCCTGACCTCTAACTAACTCTTATTCCCCTTTCAAAATTTAACTTCACCTCCAGGAAATCCTTTCTTTATCCTCCTGCCAGATCAAAAGTACCTCTTTTCCATGCTCATGGTTTCTAATGAATTTATCTCTTAGCATGACTCTAAAATTGTCTGTTGACTTATGTCGTCGCCAATAGATCCTGAGCCCATCAAAACAGAGCCTAGCATATTGTGGATGTTTAGTAATATTTATTCAAGTAGACCAAATCAACAGGTTTGTTGTTGTTGTTGTTTTTGAGACAGAGCCTCTCTCTGTCACCCAGGCTGGAGCGCAGTGGCACAGTCTCAGCTCACTGCAACCTCCACCTCCCGGGTTTAAACAATTCTTCTGTATTTTTAGTAAAGACAGGGTTTCACATATTGACCAAGCTGGTTTCAGCTCCTGACCTCATGATCCACCCACCTTGACCTCCCAAAGTGCTGGGATTACAGGTGTGAGCCACCACGCCTAGCCCAGTTTCCTGTTTATAAAAAAAATAAATAAATAAACATTAAAATCAAATATTATGGTCACTAAATTATAGTAATTTTTGGTTATAAACCAAATTTTGTTTGTTAAATTACAGTAAGTACACCATCAATAAACACACCTACCTACCAACTTTTTCCTTGTTAATATATCTGAACTCCATATTTATGAGCATGATTTTGCCACAAGGTTATCAACATTTAAAGTCACTTAGTTGAAATCTAAATACTGGATATGTGGGTCTTAATTACATAGTTACAGAAAAATAAGGAAAGTAATAGTTTAGTTCATCTATGGATGAGCTAACTATACTGTTAGACATCAGGATGTTGACTTCTTTTTGGAGAGAAGGGATAATGACTGGAAGGAAGCACAAAAGAAGGCTTTTGAAATTTGAGGAACATTCTATATACCCTGATTTGGGTGCTAGTTACCCATGTGTGTTCAGTTCCTGAAAATTCATTGAGCTGTATACATTTATAATATGTGCAATTAAAAGTGTCTTAAAATCAATGGATGTAAGATAGGTTGTCTCTTCCTCTTGTAAAAAAAAAATACCAATCCAACATTAATTCATTCAGAAATGTCCATCCTAGGCCTAACATCCTTACCTTTTCACCTGAGCAGAAAAGCATTCTTGCCAGGTAAAAACAGCCCAACTATAGAAATATTCATAGTAACAAAAATTTTTTAGTCTGGGGGAAAAGCAAGAAAATCACATTTTAATGTAAGTAATTTTACACATTAAAGAATTAAATGTGTCATAAAGCCCCCAACTTTGTATGCCTCATTCAAATCTGCTGATTTTTTATTCATATTATTGCACACTTATGTAAAAAAGAAAAGTTTAAGAAGCCTAGGTCTTCTAGTCTACCATTTCTAAATACTTAGATAACTGATATAGCAGAACTAGACTTATAACTTAAGGAGAATTCAAATAATCTCATAATTTAAGTGGCCTTATCTTCAAAAAAGAAAGGCAAATCAACACTGATATGAAATCAAAATCTACCACATAACAGATTTAAAAGACCAAAAAAATGGATGAACCTTTAAAACATGAGAAGTGAAAAAAGCCAGTCACCAAAAAGCACATATGGTATGACTCCATTTATTTTATTTATTTTTATTTATTTTATTTTATTTTTGAGACAGGGTCTCACTCCATCGCTAAAGCTGGGGCACAGTGGCGCAATCCCAGATCACTGCAATTCCTGCCACCTGGGTTCAAGCAATTATTCTGCCTCAGCCTCCCAAGAATCTGGGATTACAGGGGCATGCCACCACCCCCAGTGACTGATTGATTGATTGATTGATTGGTAGAGACAGGGTTTCACCATGTTGACCAGGCTAGTCTCAAGCTCCTGACCTCAAATGATCCACCCATCTCAGCCTCCCAAAGTACTGGGATTACAGACGTTATTCTATTTATATGAAATGTCCAGAATAGGCAGACCTATAGATACAAAAAATAGACTGGTGGTTGCCAGGAGCTAAGGGAAATGGGGAATGAGAAGTGATTGTTAATGGGTATCAGGTTTCTCTTTGAAATGACGAAAATGTTCTAAAATTGATTATAGTAATGATTGTATAACTGTGAATATCCTAAAAACCATTCAATTATACCCTTCAAGAGAATAAACTGATCATCTGCATGCTTGAAAAGAAAAAAGAAAAAAAGGGGAAAAAAAGAGAGTAAATTGTATTGCATGTGAATAATATGATAAACCAGTTTTTTCTTTTCCTTTCTTTTTTTTTTTTTTTTTTTTGAGACAGAGTTTCACTCTTGTTGCCCAGACTGGAGTGCAATGACACTATCTCAGCTCACTGCAACCCCCACCTCCCAGGTTCAAGTGATTCTCCTGCCTCAGCCTCCCAAGTAGCTGGGATTACAGGCACCCGCCACCATACCTGGCTAATTTTTTTTTTTAATTTTTAGAAGAGATGAAGTTTCACCATGTTGGTAAGATTGGTCTCGAACTCCTGACCTCAGGCCTCCCAAAGTGCTGGGATTACAGGCAGGAGCCACCACACCCAGCCACCAGTTATTTTTTAAAAGGCAAAAAATCTGGCATCCAATTTTGGGGAAAAATTAAAAATAAGAAAGAAAAAAGAAAAAAAGGCAAAAAAAATCTATTCCACAAGTACATAGAGATCATAAAATCCACTTTTAGTGTTTGATTGAATTATATGCTCTGCTGAACTTGACAGATGTTCTTCAAAGCAAAATGACATTAAGTTTAAGAAAACACCATTTCCAGATTTATTTGAATATTTCTCGTGTGTGTGTGTGTGTGTGTGTGTGTGTGTGAGAGAGAGAGAGAGAGAGAGAGAGAGAGAGAGAGAGGGAGAGAGAACTGGGTTTATTAGGAGTGACAGTGAGCCAGCCTAAATATCATATTGCAAAATAATTTAGCTAAAAAACAGGAGACTTATGATGACACAGGCAGCTGGGAGGGATCCGGGGTGTGCTGGCAACATGAATATTAGTCACCAGTTAAAATAAAAACTTTCCAGCCCTATCTGCTAAGATTTGGGACACCTGAAGTCTTTAAAGTCTTTATATTTATATAAATTAAATATCTCTTTCAGAAATCCCCATTACCCTCAAGGAAATTTTATAAAGTTAGCAATTCACTCTAATGCTAGATATACTAATATTTTATTTCCCAGGAAGACACATATACACAAAATCCAGAAAATAATTTTACCTTAAAATGAAGGTAATTAGTTTGGATTGAAAATTATGCAATTTGAAAATTATATGAAAGCAAAAC
This sequence comes from Cheracebus regulus, assembly GCA_963574635.1. Classification (NCBI taxonomy): domain Eukaryota; kingdom Metazoa; phylum Chordata; class Mammalia; order Primates; family Pitheciidae; genus Cheracebus; species Cheracebus regulus. Next base: position 29,334 of record CAUYQU010006345.1, read on the forward strand.
TCACCTAAATTTTAAGATGTGAATGTCAGTATGAACACCCTACTTCTGATATTAGCTAACAGATTAACTTTTAACAGAATTTATGTTATTTCTTGTATTAAAAAAAGTTATTTAAAAAAAGGAAAAAAATCAGATCTTGTGAGACTGAAAAAAATGAAAAAGTTATTAAAATGCTAGATCAGTTGCTTTTTCATCAATATGCTTCCCTATAATGAATCACATCACATCCCTTCTGTGACTAACAAATATTTCATTTTAGAGACCACAATAATCACCTACAAAAAATAAAATTACCGACTGTCATGATTTTGTTTCCCAAAACTACTGGGACAAACTACTGAATGCTAGACCTGTCTTTTTTCTAATCAGTGTATACAGCCCCCAAACCACAGAAGTCAACCACTGATAGTCTCATCACAAAATAACACCGGGTGCTCCCAAAGCCAGAGCTCTTCGTGGTTCCATCAAGTTATGTCATCACCAAACTACAATGACAAAAGTCACACAAGGTGGTCAACAAGCTCCCAAGGCTCAGCAAAGGACTGACAAAATACCAACTACCCTCAGCGGGGTGGTGACGTCATCCTCCCCACGTCCTGCTCCCTCCTTCCTTCCTTCCTTCCAACCCAGAACGTTCAGGGAGCTTTCCGGAGACCCTCCCCACCCGGAATCGGAAAAGCGACCATCTTCCCTAAGCCCCCGGCCGGAAGTGGAGCGCAGCCAGCCACAGCACTCACCCTGGAAGAACAGGACGCCCAGCACAGGGAAAAGAGCGCAGCCACGGCCTCCAGCCGCTCCGCTCTGCTGCATCCCGCCAGCTCTTCAGATGCTTGCACACCTTGTTTACAGCTCCCAGTAACGACACAGGTAACACCGGAAGTGACGTCGAGCAGGAGGCCGTGAGACAACTTAAATGACGATCCGAAGTTACCATAGGAACCTGGCTTCTTTCCAGAACCACACCTGGTTTCACTGAGCAGCGATTCACTTTTAGGTGGAAGCTAATTGCTCTCTTTTGCTTGAAAATTAAGTAGGCTACAAACTTGGAATATTTACAGTTTTTTTATGCAGAACTAAATAATTCTGATGCTCTGCATTCCAGACATCGTTTTTACATCTCGAGATTATTTTAGTTGAAGGTTCTCAGAATACACTCCCGTTAATTTAGAGTTCAGAAACACCTGGGAGATAATACAGTGTAGATAAATATGTGTTGGGGGGCGCTTGTGGTAATATATACCACGAGCGTCTTTGGTTCCTGCCCTTTTTAGTATAGCTAGTACAGCATCCAGAATTGAGTGTTTATTAAGTTACTTTTGGCGGTGGCAATGATGATCAAATCATTACGGCCTGTGTTAGAGAAAAAGAGAAACTGGGATTTGTGTATCTTTGGTTGGAAAAGCAAGAAAGTTATCACAGTACTTAAAGTGAGATGGTGTCATATACTTCTGAAAAGAGATGGTACAATAAGTATGCTGCTTTGATAATCAGTAAGCCTCTTCCTTGGGAATTGCCACATGTCAGTGAAAGCAGTAGGAGAATAAAAGTATGCTTTGGCGAAAAATTATTAACTTTCCATATTTCAATTTCTATTCTTTTACTAGACTTGAAACCCAGTAGTTTTCCCTATTAAAAGTGTAATGCAAAGTACTAAATGGAATCTTTGATACTGTTCTTTGAAAGAGCCCTCAAACTAACTAGTATTGTTGTGCCCAATTCCCAGCTATCCAAAGCAATGTGAAAATTCTGTCGAAATCCATATATTTCTCCATTGTTGACTTCCAGGTTGTCTCTACTAAGAAAACTTTTCAGTAAAGACAAAATATATATCCATCTATTTCCCTTGCAGTGTAGCACTTTTAGATATTATGTACACAAATTATATCATTGATCATTCTTTAGTACTAAAGTTTATTTACATAGTGTTTAATGTATAATAAAAAATAAATTACAATACAAAAGTACTCTTTAGGAAGGAGACACTAAACAACAGGCCCATATTACTGCTTGACTATTTAGCCAAGACATAAGCTACAAATTTTGCTGGAAAAACTGTCTGTACATTTTTAACTACTTCATTGTGCTAATGGACCATCATCCAGGACATCTGTTTGAAGAAATATCCAGTTACAATATTTTCAAAGGTTAGAATTGTGAAGAAAAAATATAAAATGTGATTAAAGGAAATACAGCCTTCAGATGTAAATTACAGTTTAAAACTGTGCATTAAAACTGCTTTTTTAGACAGTATAAAATGCAGAATGAGATATGTAATGAATTTCAGAATTGAGGTTCATATGTAAATCATACAAATTTTTTAAAAATAGTATTGGAAAAATATCAAGGTCCATACCTTTAAATACAGATAATCTATTTGAAAATTCCATTTTGTTAAAAGAAATAACATCTGCAGCCTAAAAACTGAAAATATCAGTCTGTAGAGATTGATCTTGAGCCTAAACTTTTAGATGTTTTCTATCCTTTGAACAAATGCTTCTGTATTTTACGGTTGGAAAGGCACTGGGAAACTAAACACTTTTAAAAGGCTCAGTAGTCCACTTATAAAGTTTGCTTTATCTGCCAGTACAGGGGAAAAGAAATAATAAAGTTGGTTTTATTCCATTTAAAGTAGTTCTGGTATTTCTTTGCTCCATACCAAAGTCTTCCTCCCCCGAAATAAACAAGTGAATTACAACCAAAAAAAAAATCAAGAAAAAGAAACAAGTTAATAATTTCTTCCAGTTCTCAGAGTTTTATATAAACTGTACAAAATTATCATCATTTAGAGTTGATATTTTTTCACCAGCCGTGAATTTTCAAAGTTGTAATATACTATTTTAGAATCTTTTTATTAAACTACTTAATGATTCCAGTCTGCAAATGAGCATAGATTTTGCTCTGTTATAGATCATTGAATTGTGAGGGAAAACATAGTAAGCTAAACATCACTGCTCATGAAAGACCCTCATTGTTGATTATTTTTCACAGCACAAAAGAAAAGTGACAAGTGATTCATCCTGCAATGTCATCTACCAATCTTTTCCTATTTATGTAACCTTCTGTAGTTACTGTGTGATTTAGCATTGTGCTATTGTAAATCTTGGATTAATTAACATAACAAAATCTTATCACCTGGAACATTGAAAAAATTTCAATAAAACAAGATGCGTCTCATACTTAAGGAGAGACATAAAAATCAAAATGCCATTTAATAGTTTGAATTTAGGATTTACTGTTAATCAAAAACACCTAGGAGGCTTCGCTCACCTTTTAATTGAGAATATGGGAAGGAAAGAGAGTAAACACATTAGCTTTAGTAGCAGGAGTGCTGCTAAAAGAAATGTGAAAGGAAATATTGTGACAGACAAACTGGCTTTTATCCGCTTTGATACCAATATATGTGTATACAAGTCATAACACTAGAGTGTTTTAAGGGCAAAATATAGCTTCTTAGTTTATAAAACCTAATGAGCACTTGAAAACATTTTCACTCTGAAATTAAAACCTTAATAATGAGGCTGTATATGTCTGGTGATATGGAAGAGCACTGTGCTGGCTCCAGAGGTATGTTGCTTGTCTAGGCATATGCTGCAGAACTGGTTGGAAAATGGGCCACAATTGGAAAAGCCAAAGAAGAGTTTCCGTTAACTTCACGAAATACTAGTGTTCTTGTTCTTAGAAATCGTCAGCTTCCTAAAACACAAAACAAAAGTTTAAATGGATAATATATTTGAAAAGAGTGCAACAGGAATACTTGGCTTTATGAATTACCTATATGTTATTAGATCTTCATTCTGAAGGAAAATATTCATATTCTCCCCTAATTTAATTTTTAAAAGAAGTTTCCTAATCCTTATTACATGATTTTCAGAGTTAGTATCCTTAAATCATAACCTCTAAGTACCTTGCATGGACACTTGGATGATCCACAACTTGCTCACATGCATGCATTCCATATCCTCCCCACTTCTCCCTCTTGTTGCAAACAAAATCAGACATACAGAAAAGTAGAGAAGAGATCATGTGGAATTTACTCATCCCCTAAATATATTAATTCTTTCTTTTCTCACCTCCTCTCCCCCTTCACCTAATTCTGAAGCCTTTTTGTTTGCTCGTTTTATTTGCTTTTTTTCCTAAGCTTTTAAAGCAAATTGCTGACATTTACCCCTAAATACTCCAGTAATCATTTTTCAAAATAGGTACATTTTCTTTATAATTACAATACCATTACTAGACCTCATAAAAGCTAAAAATAATTCCCTAATGTTATCCATATATTTAACATTTTCACATTCAAGATTTCCCCAATTGCCCCTCCAAGGCTTTTTTTACAACTAGTTTGTTCACACTATTATTCATCAGTTGGGGAACACACATTGCATTTTGTGTTTGTCTCTTAAGTTTCTTTTGATCTAAAACATCTCCCATATTTATTTTCCATGACCCCAACTTATTAGAGAATCCCTTTAATTTTAAAGAGACAATAGCCACTGGCTGGTAAAAACTCCCTATGTTAAATTTGGTTTTCTGGTTTTACAATACAGTCATTTTCCTCCATATTCTATTTTATAAATCTTTGAGGTCTTTCACTGGGGCTTTAGCCTATAAAAATGTGACCCTCTTTTTGATTTTCTCCCATGTAAGAGAGCCAGAGTTTTACAGGATAAAGTCATTAATATCAAGAACTTTCTTATGAGTGTAAAATTTAAGTTTGCATGTCTGGATTTATAACATCTAGAAATTAAATGTGTGGACCTATTTCAGAGAATGGGAGAAATTCTGAGCATATGAAAAATAAATTGGCCAGGTGTGGTGGCTCACGCCTATAATCCCAGCACTTTGGGAGGCTGAAGCAGGTGGATCGCTTGAGCTCAGGAGTTCGAGACCAGCCTAGGCAACATGGCAAAACCCTGTCTCTACAAAAAGTACAAAAATTAGCTGGGTGTAGTGGTGCGCACCTGTGGTCCCAGCTACTTGGGAGGCTGAGGTGGGAGGATCACTTGAGCCTGGGAGGCAGAAGTTGCAGTGAGGCAAGATCGCACCACTATACTCCAGCCTGGGTGACAGATTGAGACCCTGTCTCAAAAACAAAGAAAAGAAAAATAAATTATCCTACTTTTTAAGCCTGATGAACCTGAAAACTGGAAGAATAAAATTATATACTACTGAAACTGGATTCATTTCACGTAGTTATTAACGCCAATAACTAAATGAGAGGAGATGAAGTCAATTCCAAATAGTACAAAAGTTCTCCTGTAAAAAAATGCCAGATGTATCTATTGAGTCACTCTCTTAATATCATAATTGAGAAATAAGAATAAGCAGATAATAATCTTTTGATTTAAAAAAGATTTATTTACATGTTGAATATTTTTTATTATTAGTGGTAATCAGCATAATCCCAAAGCCACAAAAAAACCTTAAGAATTCTCTCAGCTTTAATGGCAGTAGAGTCCAGCTTCTTAATTCTTTGCACAAAATACACTCGAAGGAGGAGCCTTCCATAAGACTAATAGAAGACTTTGTCTCCCTGACCCAGCTCCTCTAATTTCATGTGGGAAACACCTAACTGTAAAGTGATCTAGGAGATCCTCATTAGAGATGGGCTGGACACATCAGAAAGCTGAGGAAAGAAATCAACCTATTTGTGAACCTTACCATCTAAAAATGTTAGTCTGTGTCTTCTAAATAAACACAGACCTTTTTCTCTTGGTTGAGCCTTTCCTCTTCTTTTCTGTAACAAAGAAGCAGAAACCACATGTCAGGTGAACAAGACAAGAAACAAGTAGGCAAATCCTACAGAAGCTTCAGGTAAGGTATTTTTCCCCCATATTTTTGAAAGAATCAAATGCACTTGGGAGTAGATTGAAGCTTACACAGAGCTAAACTGGTGCTATCTAATTAATAATATTCACACCTCTGAACTTAAGACACTTTTCAGAATATAAGGGAATACAGTTCGGGTTCTGACTGGGAACTCCAGAGTTTTAAAGCAAACACCTTATTTTACCATTAGTATCCCACCTCTATATTATTCAAAATAAAAATAAAAAGTTTTGTGTTGACCTAAGTCATCTTTATTGATTCTATTCAAACTATAAACCTCAGAGTTGGGTTTGTTTAGGCTTCTTAAAATCAGTTCTGGTTGGCTGGGCATGGTGGCTCACGCCTGTAATCCCAGCCCTTTGGGAGGCCGAGGCTGGCAGATCACTTGAGTTTAGGAATTTGAGACTAGCCTGACCAACATGGTGAAACCCTCTCTCTACTAAAATTACAAAATTAGCCAGGCATGGTGGTGCATGCCTGTAATCCCAGCTACTTGGGAGGCTGAGGTAGAGGAATCACTTGAACCTGAGAGGTAGAGGTTGCAGTGAGCCAAGATTGTGCCATTGCACTCCAGCCTGGGCAATGAGCGAAATTCTGTCTCAAAAATAAAAACTTTTAAAAAATGAGTTCTGTTTATTTCAGTAAATGTTAATTCAGGAAATGAGATAAATGGTGCTGGAACCACATGCAAAAGAGTGAATTTGGACTTCTGCCTCAGTCATATACAAAAATGAACTCAAAATAAATCAAAGATCTAAATGTAAAAATTAAGACTATAAAACTCTTAGAAGAAAACATAGCCAGAAACCTTCATTATCTTGGGGATGAGGCAATGGTTTTTTAAATGAGACAAAAGCACCAGCAGCAAAAGAGAAAAAATAAACTGGACTTCATCAAAGTTTAACTTTTGTTCTTCAAAGGACATTATGAAGAACATGAAAAGACAACCCACAGAATGGGAAAAAATAATTGCAAATTGTATATCTGATAAGGAACTAGTATCCCTTAAAGAACTCTTACGGCTTTATAAGAGTAAGTCAAATAATGTACTCCATATTAAAATGGGCAAATTCTGAATTTCCAAATAAGATATACAAATGGCCAATAAGAACATTGGAAGGTGCTCAACATCAAGTCATTAGGAAAATGCAAATCAAAACCTCAATGAGATACCACTTGACCTCCACTAGATGGCTTGATATAGTTTGGATATTTGTCCCTGCCCAAATCTCATGCTGAATTGTAATCTTCATTGTTGGAGGTTAGGGCCTGGTGGGAGGTGTTCGGATCATGGGGGCAGATACCTCATGGCTTGGCGCTGTCTTCAATAGTGAGTCAGCCCTCACAAATGGCTTGGTGCTGTCTTAAATAGTGAGTCAGTTCTCACAAGATCGGCTCATTTAAAAGTGTGTAGCACCTCCCTCAAACTCACTTACTTGCTCCTGCTCTCACTCTGTGAAATGCCTGCTCCCATTTTGCCTTCTGCCAAGGGTAAAAGCTCCCTGAGGCCTCCCCAGGAGCCAAGCAATGTCAGCGCCTTGCTTGTACATCCTACAGAACCATGAGCCAATTAAATCTCCTCTCTATAAATTACCCAGTCTTAGGTGTTTCTTTTTATAGCAATGCAAGAATGGCCTAATACCTGATTATGATAAAAAAGACAATAAAGAGTGTTGAAGAGGATGTGGAGAAATTGGTACCCTCATATATTGCTGATGGGAATACAAAATAGTCCAGCTGTTTTGGGACAGTCTGGCAATTCCTCCAAAAACTAAACAGAGTTACCATATGATCCAACAATTCCACTTTTAGGAGAATTAAAAACATATGGTCTACACAAAAGCTTGTAAATGAAAGTTTATAGCAGCATTAGTCACAATAGCCAACAAGATGAAAAAAACCTAAATGCCCATCAATTGATGAATGGATAAACATTATGTGATATATTCACACAATGCAATATTATGCAGTTATAAAAAGGAAAGAAGTACTAGTACATACTATAACAAGGATGAGCCTTGAAAGCATTATGCTAAGTGAAAGAAGCTGGGCGTAAAAGACCACATATCTTATGATTCTATTGAAATGAAATGTCCAGAATAAGCAAATCCATAGAGACAGAAAGTAGATGAGTAGTTGTCAGGGGCTGGTGGGAGGGGATGATAGGCAGTGACAGCTAAGGGATATGAGGTTTCTTTAGGGAAGGGAGCTTAATAAGATTCTGCAATTAGTTATGATTGTTGCGCAACTTTATGAACCTGAAAAGGGTGAATTTTATGGAATGTAAATTTTATCTCAATTTTAAAATACATTTAATGAACACCTGCTATTAGCACAACAGACTTTTGTAGGCACTGACTCATAGTGACCCTGCCGACTGCCTAGCCCAGTGGTTTTTACAAATGTATGCTTCACTTTGGCCAGGTGAGGTAGCTCACACCTGTAATCCCGGCACTTTGGGAGGCTGAGCTGGGCAGATCAGGAGGTCAGGAGTTTGAGACCAGCCTGACCAACACGGAGAAACCCCATCTCTACTAAAAATAGAAAATTAGCTAGGCATGGTGGTGCAGCCTGTAATCCCAGCTATTTGGGAGGCTGAGGCAGGAGAATCATTGGAACCCGGGAAGCAGAGGTTGTGGTAAGCCGAGATCGCACCTGCACTCCAGCCTGGGCAACAAGAGTGAAACTCCGTCTCAAAAAAAAAAAAATAGTCTACACATGTATGCTTCACTTTAAATATAAGGGATTTTTTAGAAAAGCTTTACATAAGCAGATTTTTATAAAATCAATCCCCCAACACATAGTAAATCCCATAAGGAAATTTTTGTAAAATGAAGAAATCTTTTGTAAAGTTACTAATTCATACCTAATTTGTCTGTCCTGCAAATGTGAATTCTTTTATATAGGATTAACTTAAAGGAAAGAACATCTGTTCAGCAACTATTTAGCCACATTGCAAAATACCAAGAGTCACCATTAGAATGTTAGAACTTTCCCAGAACTGCCCAGCCTTACGATTTTATCTCCACCACTTTATGAGCTCTTTCAGCCCATCGCTTTTTCCGGAAATGCTGGACAAGGACCACCACAATTACTATTATGATCATCAGTGCACAGGCAGAACCAATGGCCAAGGCCAGGAAGTAGATCTCAGAGAAGCGTACTGTAAGGAGAAAAAGATTAGGTTAGGATTCTAAAAAGAGGAGGACTACAATAAAATCTAATGACATAATATACTGTATTACCTTGTAAACCCTACTTGCAAAAGGAAAACCATACAGATACTTTAGTGGTTCTCAAAGTGTGGTCTTCGAAGTAACAGCAACACTTGAGAACTTGGAAATCTCAGGCTCCACCCCAGACCTACTGAATTAGAAACAACAGGAGTGGTACGGAGCAATCTGTTTTAACATGTCCTCCAGGTGATTCTGATGCAGTTTTGAAAACCACTGGGTGGACTGAACTACCTATGGGGTAAGGTATTGCTAACCTCATCCAACCTGGTGCCCAACCCATTTCTCTCTGACTTCTCATCACTTTCACTCTGTCAGTCATTTATTCAGATTTATTAAGGGCCTACTACATTCTTGGCACTGTGATAGAAATGCAAAGCCAAAAAGACATCACCTTCAAGGAGCTCATGCCACTGACAGGATAGGAAAGAAAATCAGTAACTACAGTCTAGTGGATAAATGACAGAAAAGGGAAACCAGAGGGAGGGTCCCCTAAGCCACCGTGGTCTGTGAACCCTGGTTCTGTGGTCCCTTAGCTTGATTTCTGATTAGACTTCAATAAGCCCTCAAAGCCAGAAAGGACACTAGAGAATGTCTAGCCTAGGATTCCCAGCCTTCAGTCCATGAAGGAGGATGGGGAAGAAGGATGGAAGGTAGTCTGCAAGCCCACAGAGGCCATGTCTCATAGTGTATGTCTCCATTGTTTTAGGGGAAGCAGGACCATGGCTTTCACTTTATTAATCTCCAAGAATAATTATCCACATATGTTTAAGAACCATTGATCTTTCGTTTGTTTAACCTGCTCATTTTGCAGATGAAGAAACTGAGGTCCAAACTATTACATTATTTATTTCAATACTCAAATGACTTCTGTAAGGTCACACAGCCTTCTATTGGTAGGGCGTTGAGAAATGGTTTTAAACTGTGCTATCAACGAAAGGGAATCATACCACTTCACAGGCTTATATATTTGGAGTAGTAATACTGTGTGTTGGTTAAGAGCACACACCAGAGAGCACTAGGTTGAAATACCTAGCTGTGTGATTTGAAGTAATTCACTTCTTTGAGCCTCAGTTGCCTCATGTGTAAAATAGAGATAATGATATTCATCTCTTGAGTTCTTAATAAAACATAAAATAATTCACATAAATTGTTCCATGCTGTGCCTGTGAAAAATAAACACTCAATGTACGGTAGCTATTAAGTACAATTCAGAGGTGGGACACATTCACATTTATTATCTCATTTTATCCTCACCATGATCCTCACTGTGTATTCTCACTTTACAGATGAGGAAAATAAGACTTCTTGATAGCTGGTAAATGGTAGCAATGACTCAAACCCAGATTTACAACCCGTAAATTTCGTATACTTTGCTCTTTGTTACTTGGCATGGTTTTCCAGATTGTCCTTTATAGGGATGCAGACGATACAAGGCACCAGTTTAGAGCACAGTTTTAGATTCAAAGATGATTGGGTTTGAGTCCTAAGTTACTCCATTGATCAGCTACATGACTCAGGGAAAGTGATTTAATCTCTGTGAGCCTTGTTTCCTCACTGGCAAGATGGGAGGCACTAAATGCACAATAAACTGATGAGATATGTAAAGATTAAATAACACGTGTTGTGTAAAGCCCCTGCCGTTTGGGAAGTAGTAAGTGTTAACTACCATTATTAGTCCCTGCCTCCTAGCATACTGTGGGGATTAACTGAGATAGTGTATGTCCTGCACTTTTGACAGTGCCTGGCATTAGAGTAGGTACTCAATACGTATCTTGAATAAACGAGTGAGTGAACAGACCTATTGTAAGCCTTTTATCAAAGAATTGCTTCCTCTCCCTTTCACAGTCTCAATGCCATTTTTGTAACAGATTCTGAGTTCCTTTGCTTTACTTTCTGTTTATTTCCACAGACAAACAAAGCCTTTCTCTTTTTACCCAGAACTCTTCAGTCTCCCTCTGAGGCTCCCAGTTCTGAAGGGCTAGTCCCTCTCTCTATCCATTACAAAGGACTGTCCCTTTCTCTCGGCCATCACAAAAGATTGCCCCTTTCTTTTCTACAAGCTCACATCCTTTCTAAAACCACTGTTCCCTGCATGACCTACCAGTTTGCACGACGCTGAGCCGGATCTCCCCTATCACCCCATCAACATCAGGTGGGTTCTTCACCTGGCAGGTGTATGTCCCATTGTCGTCAAACTGCAATGTCCGGAGAAAGATGGAGGCATCGTACCGCTCAGGGTTCCCATCCCAAGACACCCGGTCCTTAAACCGTCCACTCATGGGTTGGAAGGGATCTATGTGGTAGTAGAATACCTAGAGAGGGGAAATGGCAAAAGGTCTTTCTTACTCAGTACCTGGGCAAGGAGGCCAAGACAGTAGGAGCAGAAGTGAAACACCAGCAAACTCAACTTTCCTGTCTGCAGCTCTGTGACTTGCTTTCCCCTTCAATGGCCTCTCAGTCTCCGTCCCAAGAATTGTTTCCCAGCTTAACCTTGTGCCTGCTGCTAAGAAAAATACTGGAAGGGAAAGGAGAAATGGACTGGCTTATTATTTCCCTAACCAAGGGTCCCCTGGAAAATGACAATAATCTACTTACAAACTGCTCAGGTCCCCCATCTAGAGGACGAAAATTCCAGGTCACTGTTAGCGCATCACCCACAGGGGCGAAGCTGGAGAAAGTGCATTTTAACCGAGCATCTGTCCCATTAACAGCCTCCAGCACCCGGGAGGTATAAATTTCCACAGCTGCTATCGGCCAAAGAGCTGCAATGAAAAAGAAGAAAAAGAACGGTTAACAGGGAATGTAGTATTGTAAGAACTTCTGCTGACACTTCCAAAATAAATATCTGAGTAGAACTCAAGTAAAGTGAAACTGAGATGCCCCAGCTCCCAAACTTACTTCACCCGGAATCTACATACTCCTACTCATATGCAACCTGGACCCTCCCATTCCACGTGACAACTGAAATATCACACAGCAAGCCTTTGTAGTGCTCTTACTTTCTCCATAGCATAATAGCCTCGCCTCGTGGTACTGACTTAACTGTTGTAACAAACTACAAACATCCGCAAATAGAATTGAAAGAATAAACAAAAAATTAAAACGAATCATAACATTGATTACACCTTACATTATGTATTAAGGTTAAGCATTACGTATTGTATGTAAAGTGATCTCCTGGCGGGTAAGTTTTCCAGATGGGGCCTTACATGGATTCCTTACTTTTACTAGTCTATTGGAGAAATTGAATTAATCAACTCCAGACAGCTATGTGTGCCAGCACACCTGGAACCTTTTATACCACGTGGCATTTTCTTTTAAACTTGATATTTACATTTAGAATGTGCTTGTTGGGGCACTTTAAAAACCACAGTAGATCTCTCTCCAACAATCTCCACTTTCCTGGTGTTGCTGAGAGTCCCAGACAAGACCCACACACAGAAATCCAAATGCCAAGTCCTGCTGGCAGCGGGAAGTTGAGAGCAGCCACACACACACACACACACACACACACACACACACACACACACACACACACACACACACACAAAATGGCATGTAACCTGAGATTAGAAAGCCCTCTCTGTGCCTGAATCACTGGCAGCCGAACACACCTAAACCTGTTCGTCCAAGAGCAATTCTCCAAAAACTGTCCACCAACTTTGGTTTCAGTAAAATCCAAAGTCAAACAAACTGCAACTGTGGCTCAGGCTCCCAAACAAAAGTCTTGCAATTTCTAAGACAATTAGCAAACTTTATATAAAGTGGGCAGTGAAGGAGGAAATGCTGAGAGAAGCCGGCCGGCTCTTACCTGTGAGCTGTATGCCAAGGAGAAGCAGCACCACTCGGGTAGGGCTCTTGCCATACATGAGGGAAACCCAGCCTTGGCCCCAGAGACCAGACCCGGCAGACCCAGGGCTCCAACACCCTGCCAAGGCCACTCCGGGAGGAGCGAGCACCCCGTTTTCCCAGAGAGGAGTTTGAGTTCCTCACCTGTGCCTGTGACTCAGCCCGCTCTGCCTGTGCAGTTTTCTGAAATGAAAGGTGGGGCCCCAGCTCCCAATGCCCTCCTTCCTTTCCTCTCTCCCGCCCTCTGCACTACAAGCACGAGCACGTCTGCACAAAGGTTCCAAACTGCCCCAGACCTCTCTTTACTCTCAGTTAATCTGTCAGAGCTCTGGCCTCTAGATGGCCTCGGAAACAGCCAGAGGAGGTGGTGCCGGTCTGAAATGTCCCAGACTGTTATGGGTTTGGCCCCCACACGCCCTTTTAAAACAGGCTGTAGGCTTGCTTGCCTGGGAAATGAATGTTGAAACTATCTTGCAGTGATTCCACTTCTCAAAGCACCACCCCGGGGCCACACTCACCTAAGACTGGATTCTGGATTCGCTACAATTTCAAAACGGGAGTCTGAATTCCTTTCGAATTTAAAGATAAATCAGGACACCATCCCTGCTCATTCACCCTGCCGTCCCAGAGCAATCTGCAAAGTGCTCTCGGGCTGATTCTTTCACCGCCACAATACCCTGTGAAGCGTTCTCCTTCTACCAGTGAGGACGCTGAAAGCCCGAGGAAGGTAGATGATTTGCCGAAGGTTCCGTAGCTACTACGTGGCAAAACCACAACTTTTCTTAAAAGTCTAGTGCTCTTTCCACCAAATAGCAGCTAATATGAATAAACAGACAGGTAGCTCTCAAAGAAAAGGTTTTCATGATAACTTTGTTGTGCCTGGGATTTCATCTGCCATTTTTAGGACAGCTAAATGAGAAGTCTAAAGACTTGAAGAATTTAAATGAGAAAAGGTGCCTCCTTGTCTGGAAAGAGGGTGGGTCATCCTTACAGATTGATGAAGCAGCACAGAAACATCGGTAGGAAGGGGCTGAAGATTACACATGCAGTTAAGAAGCAGGCTGGGCCAGGAACCTAACCCTGAACAGAGACAGATTGCCCTTATCTCTGGGTTAGCAGTCTAGAAACTCTTCAGCCACTCATAAAATCTCCTAGCTGAACTCCAGAGCAGAGAGGGTGGCAGGAACAAGAGAAGGTGGCAGGCTGCGTAGAAAAAAAATAAAACATCATAAAGAGGTAAGAAAAGAGAAAATTCCACCAAAAGAGGGGAGAATACAGAAGTGCAGAAAACAAAGCAGCAGGAGAAAGATGACATAGGCATGGAGCAAAAACAGGTAGACAACCACAAAAGTCCATTGTGTTGAACTAAGAAAACAGAGGCTGCGCCTTTGTCAGCTTCTAGGTCAGAAAGGGACCTAAAAATCAGTCTGCTGGGGAAACCTTTCAAATGGTGGCGAGGAAGGCTAAGATACAGCCTTTCTGGTATGTGGGTCAGAAGAGTTCAGCCCCAGGAGCCTGAAAGAGAAAGAGTTAAAGAAACTTGATCTTGGTTGGCTTCCAACTTTGCAGGGAAATGCAGCTACAGAAGAAGGAGAAGTAGAGCCAGGATTTTGAAGCCTAGAGCAAATTGCAAACATTGGTGAGAGGTAGAGTTACCAAAGAGCTCAGGGATGCAGTGAAAAGCAACAGGAGAGGAATCAGGGCAGGAAGAACTGAACAAACTGCCTGTTGTCAGAAGCAGAAATCCCTCCCCCAGGTAGCCAAACGCCCGTGAGCTGGCTGCCAGCCTTGCTCTAAGGGGCAGCAGCTACCCAGATCCCACTTCTCAGATGAGTTCAAGTTTCTGGCTTAGTGCCTGGCAACGCCCAATTCCTTCCAGTCAGCAGGAGTGGCTCCACGGTCTACCACTTCCCCTCCCTGGGTATGGAAGAGGCTAAGGGTAGGTTCAGAAGAGAAAATGCTAAATAAAAAGCATGTCTGCCCCTCACAGTCTTCTGGACTCCAGAACTTAGACCGAAACTGCAGGCATCTGCATAAGGCCTAAGTTATATTTGTGTCTAGACAAATGAAAGAAAAGGAAGAGGAGTTCTGGAGATTAAAAAGAAGAAAAGTAAAGTTTTCAGAGACACCATTTTCTTTCTAAACTTTTCCAGAGAAAGATCCTGATTTTCATTTAAAATTGTGACATATCAATAGTTTTGAAAGAATCTTATCTGTCCCAACCCTCTACACATTTCCCAAAAATTAATTTCTAGTGAGTATCTAGACCTTAGCCAGTAAGAGACTCACTGGGGGCTCAGGAGACAGAAGGGACAATGAGCCTGTATCAATATTTGTAAAAGTTGTCTTTCTCAACATCCTAGGCAAAAATCTTTTTTTCACCTAAGATGAAATTAGCATGCTGTGAAGCAAGGAAAACAAATAATTTAGCTTTTAGGGTGATCAAATAAAGCATTTGTTTACTCAAAAGTTTCTGTCCACATGTTTTTACTAGGAAAAATTCAGACATACATTGAATATTTCTACCTGGGAGGAAATTATAGAAGATAGGAAGGTGGAGTAAACAAATTATGACCACATTCTTGACTTTTAAATTCAGTCCTTAAAGGATGAATAGGAATTCTGGAAAGAGGAGAAACAAAGGCCTTCCTATTGGAACAAATGGATGGGAATGTGGTACCCACGGGGACTAGCAAGCAATTCCTCAAACCCGGAGCACAGGGAGGAGTGGCAGTCCAGGTGAGAGGCTAGGTCCACCTGGGCAGTGTCCTCATTCACCATCCTGAGGAGTGTGGACTTGATCCTGACAAATATACCCATTGAAATGGCTAATATATGACCCAAGAAGAGCATCCCTAGAAGTAGAATTACTCTGGTATTTCTCAGAACCATTAAAAAGAAGAAGGAAAGCCTCGGGACACCAACCACCACTTACTCTTCTGGCTTTCCTATGGGCTCCTGGCTTACAAGCCAGAATGAAAGTGTAGACCTAACATCTGTTTTCAGAAGACTCAAGGACCCCAGCTTTCCCTAACCAACAACTCCAATCTCTCATCCTTTTTCAGTACTTCCTCTGGTTTAGAGAGCTTTTCAAAGATGAGAGAGGGAGGCTAGGCTGTCAAGAGTCTTAGATGAGAGGTGGGCTCTTAGCCCAAAAGAACAGTTGTGTTCCCTGTGGTCCTTCTCCTTGCCTCAAGTTTCCTAGAGATATTCCAAAACAGGCCTGGGCCTGAGACTGAACCTCTATGAGTTTAGAAAAATCGTGGGAGGGAATGCTCTTCTGCTCCACCTCATTACAGCTGATATGCACCTCTCCAATAAGCCTCAGGCTCCTCTGGTAATTACAGAGGAGAGGCATCAAGCCCTTATTAACCAGCCCAAAAAGAGACTCTGAAGTGGTTTAACCCTTCACTTATTCTCAAGGGAAGCTACATAGATTGTGCAGGGTTAGAGAGATGGGCATCTTTGAAGATAAATAACTGAGGAACCTTTCAGGAGGATAAAGCGACCTTGATAAATGAATTTATCTACCTCCCTGTTAGCCATACACACCACATCTAAATGGTGGGTGAGAATTTACATTATGTTGTGTTTATTGATGAACACAGCATCTCTTGTTATTCTTGCTCCAGTTATCTCTTGTTAAAATTGGTTACCACGACCAATTTTTTATTCTTAGGAAGTTAATTAGTTTCCTGAGAAAAGAAACAGCCACTTCTTTTTTTACTACTATATTCTAGGAGGCATGAGGTATAGGAGCTGGAGTCCGGTCTGCCTAGATCCAAATCCAAGCTCAGCTGCTTACTAGCTGTGTGACCATAGGCAGTTATTTAACTCTCCGTGCCTCATTTATCTCACATGTAAAATGGGAACATTTTACCCAGGCAAAATAACATTTGCCCTATAGTCTGAGTATAAGAATCAAACGAAATACATTAATTAAGGCTCTATGCTCAGCACCCACAGAAAACATTCAATACATTTTAGTTTTTTGTGGCTATCCTTAGCTAAGATGTTTGGGGAAAAGGTTGGCAGTTTCTTATGAAGCTAAACATTCAGCCACCCTGGCAATTCCGCTCCAAGATGAATGAAATTATATATCCAGAAAAATATTTGTAGGAGAATAATCATGGAAGCTTTATTCATAATACCCCAAAACTGGAACATCAACAGAAAAAATGGATCCTCTGTAGAATATTCATATCATGAATCCTACTCAGTTATAAAGAGGAACAACTCACTAACACATATCACCATGATAAACCTTAAAAGTAAGTTGATTAAATTAGCCAGACACAAAATAGTGTAGACTCTTTGATTCCATTTATATGAAGTTATATAGGCAAAACTACCTTGTCATGAAAAAAGCATAAAAGTGGTGTTTACCCCTGGAGGAATGGGGGCAGGGATTGACTGGAGGGGCATGAGAGAACTTTCTAGAATGATATTAATGTTCTGCATTTTGATAGGGGTTTGAGTTACACACTTGCCAAAACACTTTGAATGGTATACACTTGAGATTTGGACATTTCATTGAATGTAAGTTTTACTTGAGTATCTTTTTTAAAAGAATTGTAAAGAAATTCTAAACTCTCATTAATGCTGAAGTATTTATGGGGAAGCATCCTGATGTATGCAATTTAATTTAAAAATGCATCAAAAAATAAGATGCATTGATAAATGAATAGAAGGAAGGAAGGAAGGGTGGATGGATAGATGGAGGGATAGAGGGATGGAGGTATGGGTAGGTATGTGATAAGGCAAGTACAGTAAATGTCCATTGAAGAACCTAGGTGGGGTACACAGGTATTTACTGTATGATTCTTTAAACTTTTCTGCATGTTTGAAATTTTTCATAATAAAATGTTGGGAAATTTGCTCCTAAATTCACCAAGTTTCTTCAGCATTATGTAAATGACAACACAAATTTAGTAATAAAGCGTTGGAGGTTCATTACTTTATATCATTCTAATTTAGACATACCTTAGAATACTGGTAAATTTTAACAAACAAAAATTACCATTAATAATTTTAAATTACTATTTATCAAGTGCCTACCACGTATCCAGCACTGTGGTAGGCATATTACATTTATTAGTTCTAATCGCCATAACTGTAAGACGATAAGCAGGTATCTCCATTTTATAGATGAGGAAATTGAGACTCAGAGATTAATTCATTCTAATACTTATTGAGCCCTGTTGCTAGATATTGTGCCAGATGTCACACAAGAAATTAGTGTGTACCCTAAAGTTGCTAACTATTTCTTGGGAAACACAGTCAAATAAACAGATAATTACAATGCAATGTGACAAATGAGTTGTTATCAGAGAAACACAGAAGCCAGGGTCTTTCAATCAGCCTTGGAGGCACTGGGAAGGCTTCCCAAAACAGGAACCATCCAGTGTAGTTGGCCAGCAGCTACAGGCTCTACAGAGAAACATGGGTGTGAATCAGAGGTCTGTATCATTCATTCATTCATTTAAGAAACATGTTTTTGGTACCTTTGACATGCCAGGCATTTTCCTGGGCATACAAGGAATAAAATAGTGAACAAAGGGGTAAGGGGTGGTCAGGGAAGGCCTCTCTGATAAGATGACACTGAAGAAATATCTGAATGAAGTGAGGTAGTGAGTCATGTGGATCAGGAGGAAGGACATTCCAGGCAGAGGAAACAGTAAGCAACGGACTTGAGGCAGGAGCCTCAAGGAGACCAGTGTGGCTGGAGCAGAGTGAAGGGGCAGTGGCGAGGGGCTAAGGATGGAGAGGTACGGGGCAGACCAGGCCACCAGGGGCACAGGGCAACCATTAAAGGGTTATGAAAGACAGGTGTTTGGAAAGGGAGAAAATATTTCATATTTGCAAATCACATTCCTGCTAAAGGATTAATATTTGGAATAAATAAAGAATTCCTGCAACTCAATAACAACAACAACAACAACCAAACAACCCCATTAAAAAACAGGCAAGTCTGGGCACGGTGGCTCACGCCTGTAATCCCAGCACTTTGGGAGGCCAAGGCAGGCGGATCACGAGGTCAAGAGATCGAGACCATCCTAGCCAACATGGTGAAACCCCGTCTCTACAAAAAAATACAAAAATTAGCTGGGCGTGGTGGCGCGTGCCTGTAGTCCCAGCTACTCGGGAGGCTGAGGCAGGAGAATTGCTTGAACCCGGGAGGCGGAGATTGCAGTGAGCCGAGATCGCGTCACTGCACTCCAGCCTGGCGCCTGGTGACAGAGCAAGACTCTATCTCAAAAAAAAGAAGAAGAAAAAAACAGGCAAAAGACTGGAATAGACATTTCTTCAAAATGATATAAAATGGCCAGTAGGCACAGGAGAAGATACTGAACATCACTAGACGTTAGAAAAATATAAGTCAAAACCACAATCCATTAGGATGCTATTATCACATTCTTTAGGATATTGCCAAAAAAGAGAGAGAAAAGAAGTGCTGGCAAGAATGTAGAGAAATTGGAATCTTTGTGTAGTGCTGGTGGGAATACAAAATAGTGCAGTCACTGTGAAAAATAATATTACAGTTTCTAAAAAATTAAACATAGAATTACCATATGACCCAGAATTCCACTTCTGGCAAATACCCAAAAGAATTAAAAGTAAGTTCTCAAACAGATAGTTGAACACCAACGTTCAAAGCAGCATTAATTAATCACAATAGCCGAAAGATGGAAACAACTCAAATGTCCATCAAAGTAAGAAAAGATAAGCAAAACGTGGCATATGCATACAATGCAATATTTTCAGCCTTAAAAAGAATAAAATTTTATAAATTTGTTTAAGTTCTTTGTTGTTTAGTTCAACCATTGTGGAAGACAGTGTGGTGATTCCTCAAGGATCTAGAAATAGAAATACCATTTGACCCAGCAATCCCATTACTGGGTATATACCCAAAGGATTACAAATCATTCTATTATAAAGA
>CAUYQU010006346.1:0-117294 GCA_963574635.1 Cheracebus regulus
TGGACGTCCTTTTTGTTGATGTTAAGGTTATTTCTTTCTTTTTTTCAGTTTTCCTTCTAACAGGCCCCTCTGCTGTAGACTGCTGGAGGTCCACTCTACACCCTACTTGCCTGGGGATCACCTGTGGCGGCTGCAGAACAGTAAGGGTTGCTGCCAGTTTCTTCTTCTATTATCTTCATCCCAGAAGGATACCTGCCAGATGTCAGCCTGAGTTTTCCTTTATGAGGTGTCTCTTTGGATATACAAGGGTCAGGGAGCTGCTTGAGGAGACAGTCTGTCCCTTATAGGAGCTCAAGTGCTGAGCTGTGAACTCCATTGTTCCATTCAGAGCTGCTGGGCAGGTATGTTTAAGTCTGCTGCAGTGGAACTCATAACTGCATTTTTTTCCCAGGTGCTTTGTCCTGGGAAGGTGGGGCTTTATTTATAAGTTTCTGATGTGCTGCTGCCTTTCTTCAGAGCTGCCCTGCCCAGCAAGGAGGCAGCCTAGTCACAGTCTGCCAGCAGAGGCGTTGCTGAGCTGCTGTGGGCTCTGCCCAGCTGCGGGCTCTGCCCAGCTGCTGTGTGAACTTCTTTGTGGTTTTGTTTATAGAGGTATAGTTAGAGGTATAGTTAGAATTGCCTCAGTAATGATGGTCTGCCTCAGTAATGGCAGACTGCCTCTGTAATGGCAGACTGCCTTGGTAATGGCAGATTGCCTTGGTAATGGCGACTGCCTCAGTAATGGTGGACTGCCTCAATAGTGGTGGACTGACTCGGTAATGGCAGATGCCCTTCCCCCCACAGAGCTGGACTGTCCTGGGTCCAGCTGCACTTGCTGTGAATCTCTCAATCTCTGGTCTTTGTGGGGGTGGGACCCACTGAGCCAGATCACCTGGCTCCCTGTTTCAGCCCCCTTTTTTTCAGTTAAATGGGCAGCTCTGTCTCCCTGGCATTCCAGGTGCCAGTTGAAATGGCCACCCAGATTTGTGTAAGTTTTTGTGTAGAGATCAGCTGCATTGGCTGAAACAGCCATGCTGGAAACTTGTGACACTTTTCAGCCTGGGAATATCCTAGTCTATGGGCAATAATAACTCGTTTGGAAATGTGGTGATCACTCACCCTCTGCATTATTCTGGCTGGAAACTGCACTACAGAGCTGTTCCTATTTGTGATCTTGGATCCCCTCAACAATGGTTCACTTTTAATTAAAGCTTAAGTCTAAACTCATAGACTAAAATACTTTTAAATAACAATCCCCCAAAAAAGAGAGGGGTAGGGGAAGTAGACATGAAGAGTAGCATGCAATCCACTTGTAAAGTCTAGCTCATTCATCTGCACTCATATGACCAATCTTACTCAGTGTTCACTGGTTGCCAGACACTGCAACCTTGGGTGTTGAGTTATTTGAATCAGTTTGTCTTTGATCTCATGGTGCTTACAATCAGAGCATCTCCTTGATTCAGTTCCAACCTGTTCTTTGTGGTAAGGATCATCTTTCCCTCACCTCCCAGAAACACAGGAAAAGCAGAGACTTAAGAGAGTAAGGACTAAGGAAAGGTGATTTTCTCCCTGGGTAATTTCAGGCTGGTTTCAGATTCCTTCCTAAAGCCCAGTTCTTCCACAGATACTTGACATTAAGGAGGTCTAGTCACTTCAAGTAGAGATTCCACCCTCAACCAAAGGGATGTGGGCTACTCTTGATAGTTTACAATTGTTTCATTAGAACACCGTCAACATAAACTTCAGGTTACATCTATTATGTCTCATCCTGAGTTCTCCAGATGCATAATCTGTATATAATGAATCTTAACTCTATCCCTCATAAGATAATAGAGGCCAAGAATCTTTGCTTTAGAGTCTTGGTCTTCTATAATCTGTTCTAACCTTATAACACATTATTTCCTTACTTGAACTCTCTGTTTCAGCCTAATTGATCTACTTGTTGTCCCTAAATCAGACTATGCCTTTTGTTCATATTTTCATTCTCCTCATAGAAAGTGCTATTACTTATCCATTTATTTAAGTCTTTTCTCTTCAATATCAGCTCAATTTTTTAGAAAGACTTCCTGATCTAAATCAGCCCAGTCAGACCTCTTCCTGCTCAGTATTTATTATCACATCACTTGGTTAGTATTTATTTATGGTTCTGCATGCTGCTATTTATATGTTGTGGCCAAGTTACTCCTCAGATTGGACTGTATTCTCCTGAAGGGAGATGGAGAGTTCCAGTCTACATGTACAATGTGTTTCCTGTGAAATTTATAAATGTTGAAAATAAGTTCTTGATAAAATTTTGTGTTTTATTGAAAACAGAGTATAGAATTTTCTTTTTAAAGTTTTAAAACTGTTTCTAGACAACCAAAGTGTAATAATAGCAGAGTCAGTGGACACTGAACCTAGTATTAAAAATTAGTAGCAAGGTTTTGCTTCTAGTAATAG
Organism: Cheracebus regulus; assembly: GCA_963574635.1. Taxonomy (NCBI): domain Eukaryota; kingdom Metazoa; phylum Chordata; class Mammalia; order Primates; family Pitheciidae; genus Cheracebus; species Cheracebus regulus. Next base: position 2,419 of record CAUYQU010006346.1, read on the forward strand.
CAGAGTAGGTCCTATTGGACCAATTCTTTCACAAATAACAACTACTGATTCTGGACATAATGCCAAAAACAAACAAACAAACAAAAAAAGCCACCTAAAAGCACTTAAGAATGACCCCAAACATAGAAACTAGAGTGGATGGCAACATTTGGCAGAGGGAAATGGCATTGGGTGAATTTCCTGATTTTTATGGCTCTTTGACTAGGTGTAGGGTTTAGTTTGTACTCATGCAGAGTGGCTAAAACTCCGGTAGAAACTTGCAGTTTTGCTGACTGAAGAACCAGAGGAATGACTGTAGCAACTGGAAAGCAAGGAGGTATATTTTAGAGAGAAAATATTTAAATTCTATGCAAAAATAACCCAAATATCTGGTTTATCACTGAACTACATAAGTGCAGGGCAAACTTCGAGCATCTAAATCTAAAAAAAAAAAAAAACTGAACAGAGATATCAGCTGCTTTCTACTATAGAGAAACTCGGTTTGAAGTTTGAGCACTGTCAGGTTATCTGCCTGCTAGGACAAATAATAATAATAATAATAATAATAATAATAATAATAATAATAATTAAGACTCTTTCAAGGAATATAAAATTATAAAAGTTCCACAATCTCTGTGATATATCATTTACAATGTTCAGGATAGAATCCAAAATTACTAAACATGTAAAGATAGGGAAACATGGCCCATACTCAACAGGGGAAAAAGAACAATCAATAGAGACCAACCTTTATATTACCAAATGCGGAACTAGCAGAATAGGATTTTAAAGCAGCTATGCTCAGGGATGTAAGGGAAAATATGCTTGTAATAAATGAACAAATAGGAAATCTCAGCAGAGAAATAGAAACTATTAAAAGAAACAAATGAGATTCTAAAATTAAAAAATAAACACCTGAAATTAAAATAAAAGTTAACTGGAGAGCAATAAGTACACAGAGTACTCAGATCTTGGTTTGGAAATATAATTCTTCCAAAATGAATGAATAAATAAACATAAACCCAGGGTTCTTTGGAGAAATGGCTGATTCTAGTGCTAGGACAGAGAAAATATAATGTGAGCCTGGAGCATTTTGTATACCAGAAAGTAAAAAAGTGCACACACACATGTGTGCACACACACACACACACACATGAATGCAGATTTTCAAAAGGACACAGGAGCCCACTGAAAGGGTGTCTACTGGACAAACAGTAACAATTTAAGCAATGAAACACATAAAGTAGTATTGAATTACCACCTAACATTCAAAATAAACATCCATGAGTTTGTACTTACATAAATGGATGATTGAATTAAAAAATGCACAGAGGAGAAGAGACAAATCATACTTACATAATAATTTCAAACAATACATGTGGAAAATCTCTCCTTCAAGAGGTGGAGCTTACTCCTTCTTACGTCCCCAAGAGTGGGCTAGATTTAGTCACTCTCTTTGAAAGGATATAATAAAATAGGGAAAGCAAAACGTAGTAACTTTAAGGTGGAGAAACTGGCGAACAGGACATCAACAGATGTAGTGAGGATTAGCCACCAGTGGCGTCGTACACGTATCACGTACCCTCGGGCATGACGCAGCAAGGAGGATATTTCTTCTCTGTTGTATTCTTGCCCCAAACCCTAAAGCCCGTTCCCATCATAAGAACACACCAGACAAACCTAGACTAGGGCTAACTGGCCAGTATGCCTCAAGACTGTCAAGGCCATTAAAAACAAAAAACAAATGAAACACTATCATGGATCAGAGAAGACTGGGGAGACATGACAGCCAAATGTCACATAGTGCCCTAGACTGCGTGTGGAACAGAAGGAGGACACTAGTGGAAAAGGTGTTAAAACAAAGTCTAGAGTTTGGTTAATAGTAATGTATCAGTGCCAGTTTCTTAGTTTTGACAAATGTACCATGGTAATGAAAGATATTAACAGTGAGAGAAATTGGGTGGAAGGTGATAGCACACAGGGGAAGCCTCTGTACTATTTTTCTAACTTTTCTGTTAATGTAAAATTATTCCCAAATAAAAATATTTATTTAAAAAGATCACTGGAAAGGCTGAAGAACAAATTGGAGATGACAGAAGTGTCAGTGAATGTGAATTTGAAGACTGAGCAGTAGGAAATATACAATCTGAAAAACAAAGTTAAAAAATTTCCCAAATTGAGATCTTTCATAAACACACAGAACCAGACACAGTGTATAGCTCTCTTCCCTTTTGTGGCCATCACCAAAGTGGGCGCAGCCAAAATGAAGTTCAATTCTTTTGTGACTTCTTACCAAAGCAAGAACTACCAAAGGCATTCAATGCACCTCCTCACATTCACAGGAAGATTGCATCTTCCCTCTTTCCAAAGAGCAGAGACACAAGTGCAACATTTGATCGATGCCCATTTAAAAGGATGATGAAGCTCAGGTTGTACCAAGACACTATAAAGGCCAGCAAATGGGAAAAATAGTCCAGGTTTACAGGAAGAAATATGTCATCGACATTGAACGGTTGCAGTGAGAAAAGGCTGATGGCTCAACTGTCAATGTAGGCATTCACCCCAGCAACATTACATCACTAAGCTAAAACTGGCCAAAGACTGGGAAAAGATCCTTGAACAGAAAGCCAAATCTCACCAAAAAGGAAAGGAAATGGGCAAACACAAGGGAGAAACAATTGGGAAGCTGCAAGAATAAATTAATCTTATATATGGGCTTTCATTAAAACTTGAAGAAAATAAACTAATATCAAAAGGGCCAAACAAAAGCAAAGTATCAAAAGGAGAGGAGAGAAAGAATGGAGCAGATTTAAAAAATTGCCAAATTTGGCTGGGCACAGTGGCTCACATGTTATCCCAGAACTTTGGAAGGCTGAAGAGGGCAGATCACCCAAGTGAGGAGTTCAAGACCAGCCTGGCCAACACCGTGAAACCCCCTCTTTGCTAAAAATACAAAAAGTTAGGTGGGCGTGGTGGCACCTGTAATGGGAGGCTGAGGCAGGAGAATCGCTTGAGCCTGGGAGGCAGAGACTGCATTGAGAACAGATGGCGCACTGCATTCCAACCTAAGTGACAGAGAGAGACTCCCTCTCAAAAATAAATAAATAAATAAATAGATTGCCAAATTTGATGAAAAACATAAATTTATAGATCAGGAAGCTCAATGAACCCCAAGCAGAATAAAGAAAAATGGCCCACTCCCCCCACAAAATTACCACACATTGTGTCGAAACTGCTGAAATCAAAGAAAAGGAGAAAATACCGACAAAAGTAGAATGCTGTTCGTTTGGCTATGTACATCAGGGTTTGGAAATCTCGCTGTGGTACTGGACTCGAGGAGAGGGGAGAGAACGTGGAATTTCATAGCACATTTATGAAAGCTGTGTCCCTTGGTATCTGCATGCATTCACTTCGCTGCTTCTTGCTTTCTTTTTACTATCTGATTTGGGGAAAAAGTTAATTTGCTACGTAGCAGTGGGTATTCTGTGCTCTTATGAAGTACCATTAGCAAGGGAGGGGAAAATCAGAGCTCAGAGAATAGAGTTTTCTTCATCCAATCTCCAGAAGGGTAAAGTTAATGTTCAGGTGCTTCACAGGAGTACTGGAAGCCCTCAATGTATAATATACCATGGAACTTTCATAAGGATTGTAGGAATTCAGGGAGTATCTGTAAAATTAACCTCTTGTAAGGAAAACCAGGAGATCTGGGCTCTGGCCATACTCAACCTTTCTCCAGATCTTACACTTTTAGGTATTGACACTGGCCCTTGAGCAAAAGCGGGCCTCACACATCTTACCCTACCTTTCCTTGTAGTCTTGATCTTCTGACTTTCCTTCTCCAAGTATATTATTCTTCTAGCAGCATGTTTCCTTCCCACATGGCTCTAGGGTAGTTAGGAGCCGATATGAAATGAGTGGGCTGAGAAGGCTCTAAGGAGCAGGATGGGGCTGTGGCAGGGGTGACGTTGGCAGGATGTAGCTGAAGACGGAAACCAGGGGGTGAGTGGATCGTGGGAGAAAGGAAGGGGAAACCAACCTCCTCACAAGAGGTTGGTCTGAAGTGCAAGGGAAGAGTTCTTGACTTTGCTTAAGCCCTCTTATCATCATTAGGTATTAGGTCCAAAGCTCTACTTCTTTTAATTTGTATATTATGAATTCCATCCCCCATTCCTGCAATGACAGATTTGTCCGCTTGTGTGGATGTTGACAACCAGGGAAAGCAGAGGAGAGGAGCCCTTTCATCAAGAGGGCATGCCCTGTGAAGCTCGCACTCACCTCCTAACACATTAAACTTTTCCCATCAGCAGCACACTTTCTTCTCTTCCCCACCTTGTCTGCTGATCGCCTCTCCTGCACAGTGACTCTCGTCCACCACCCAGACCTGAATGAAGGCTTCTTTCAGCAAAAGGAATTTTTCCACCTGGTTGACTTGATGAAAGCTTTATGAGTTGACATTATGTGAAAAAAGAACAAAGTGAAGTCAGAATATGTGTGTGTGTGTGTGAAAGAGAGAGAAAAAGAGAAAGAGAGAGTGTTTGCAGGGGCAGAGGTTGCAGCAGCTAAAAAGAGCTGCTGAAAACTTTATTACAAACTAAGAGACGTTAGGAGCAATAAATCACTCATGTATCTGCCATGAGGCACAGAAAACAGGGCTGGCTTTCAGGCAGAATTGGACGCGCAGGCCCCTCCTCTGTTAACAGTGAGGGTCCACTTGCCCCTTGAAGCAGGCCTGGCATTGTTATGAGCTTTTCCTTCTATTTGTCTCTCTTTTCTTAACCCAAAGAAAAAATAGCATCACTGGAAAAGCATGGCATTTTTTTTAAAAGGCCATTAGCTGCCTGAAAGGTTGAGGCACTAGTTTTCCTGTCTCCTGAAAGAAAGTTAAGAAATTAGGCATAAGGAACATGTTTCCTCAATCAGATGTATGTGTTTCAATTAGCGTGCATGAGTGCATGCCCGTGTGTGTGTGTGTGTGTGTGTGTGTGTGTCTGTGTGTGCACGTGCATACATGCTTCTTCTTGAGTCTTCTTAATTTTCTTAAATAAGGAAGATAAAATACTTTGCCCTTACATCTTGCTGGTCCCTTCCAAAGAAAAATGTATGCTCATTGAAGTGAAAAATAAAGAAAGATATAGGAAAGATGCCAAAAATCATCCATAACTCCATCACCCAGAGAAACCTACTGTGTCTTTATAACATGGATTTATATATGTCCATAAGAGTTGTCAATATAATATTTGTACTCTGCTAGAGTTGAGATTATTTTTGTGGCACCCTCACAAAAGTCTGACCAGTTTTTTCACCACCTCTTTGATGCCCTCTGGAGTCATAAAAAAAGGTAAATCACTCCTTGGTGGCTCAGGGTAGGTGATTCCTCATATGGATGATTTTAAAGGTGGCAACAGGATTCGGTATTGGAAATTTAGAAGATGTCATTTGCAGCTATCGTGACCAGAACACTCTTGACCCAGCCAACTCCGTGGAGAGAGGCCTTCAAGGAGAAAATCCATCAGCACCAAGGATAAAGCCGAAGTTTCTGGAGAGTGTGGTTAATTTTCCTTTTGAAGGGAAATCATTATTATTACTACTACTCCTATTACTAATACCACCCCTGAGTCACCCTGTAATTGTTATTGTAATAACAACTTTTACACTGCTTTAAAGTTGAGCAAAGTATGACATAAAGAAGATTGGTTGCAAGGTCTTACTAAGTGTTAAACCCAAAGCCAGGTCTTAGCCAGTTCTGTCTACAGAGCCAATGCGGCTTCTGCTACCCCCTGCCTCATGGATTAACATAATACAACTTTTAAATCACATTCACCTACGTTATCTCATTTAATTCCTATGGAAGTTCTTTAAATTATGCATAACTTATCCTGGGTTCTGTCCGATAGGATTGTCTAAGAAGACATCGTACAAGAAGTGTGAAGGGCAAGTCAGTGACCTTCCATTTCATGGAAAGTTCTCCTCTAGTATTGTAAGAAGACAAAAAAAAAAAAAAAAGAAAAGAAAAGAAAAGAAAGAAAGAGAAGAAAAGCAATGTGCTCAGAAATCATGGGTTATCTTGTAAAACTAGGCAGGTAAAGAAGCTGAATTGCTCCCTGCAAGGTTTATCCTTGGCTGTGCCAGCTCTCCCAATTCTCCAACAGAGTTAAGTTAGGGAGAAACCCCTGGAAGAGCTCTGTTAACAGAAATCTTTACCATCACTTAACTCCCTGTCACCCTCCCTCCCAGAATTACCAGCATAGCCAAATTGCCAAGCAAAGCTTTTCACATATAAGACTCCCTCCCTTCTCCAGCCTGTCAGGCTGCAGTGCTGTGTTAGCTAGGCCTGCATTCGCCCTGTTCTTGGTCTCTGGGGCGCTACTCTCTGGGATGCATTTTGCAACATAAGCTATTCTCCTGCTCTGTGAAGCAAAGCAAAGAATTAAAGACAAGCCTGAAATTAGAGCTACCGCAGCACTGGGATTCAGAGAATCATAAAATCATAGAATTTTGCTTTAGTTGAAAGGGGCCATAGAGATCTTTTCAACCTGCTGATTTTACATAATAAGAATTGGGGGAGGGGGGTGGAAAAAAGAGAATACAGAAATATCCAGTACAGGTGGTGATGCTAAGTTTTAGATTATTAGTGGGTGACCAGGGTGGGAAGAATAAGAAGAAACATGTTAAGTCTTACTTAGAGTTTTCTAGTGAAAGTCTTGGTTTTTAAATCTCTGTGAAACCGCAGTGACTTTGAAAAGACTAAACATTTTTAGAACTATAATCTAAGTCACATCATCTCCTTGCCCATCTCACACCATTTTCCTTCAAACAAAGTGAGATGCCCAAATGCTTTCATTCTTCAGATGTGGGCAAAAAAGAAAAATGCCCCTTATGTCCCTGAATATCATAGCACATCAAGTTTGGCGGGTTTGTGTTTTTAAGCAAAGCTGATAAAGTAAGAAAAATGCCCTGAGGGGATCTTCTTTCTGATGTCTCCAAAGATAATAATAACAAAAAAAAATCTGAGGAATGTGAGAATCAATTTTTTTCTCCCCTAAAATAAAGGACTCAAGTACCTTTCAGAGAATATGAGTTGAAGTGAGAGTTGCATTATTCCGCCGCCCCCCGCCAAGGTTTTAACTCTTTCACCTGACCATGCCCTCCCTCTTCAGAAACATCTCGTTATCACCTAGGAATTGTATTCCCTTTCTCCTTCTCAGTTGCCAATCAAGTTTCCAGAGGCCTTAGGGCATTAAGAACCATAGTTAGATCCCTGAAGTTTTGAATGGTTTGCAAACTTCTATGCCTATATGCATTTTCCCAGAGGGTCCCGTAGCCTCCAGCACCTTCTCAAAGTGGTGTGTGATCCTCAAAGTTACAAACAAAAAGCCTGGATTGTTAGGGTCAAATGTAGCTCATATCGCCCTGTATTCACTGACCAGGGATGCCGTAACCAAGTCCTGCAGTTTGGGTGGGTTAAACAACAGAAACTCATTTTCTTACCATTCTGGAGGCTACAAAGTCAAGATCAAGGTCTGGAAGGGGAGGTTTCTTCTGAGGCCCCTCTCCTTGGCTTGCAGATGACCCTCTTCCCCATGTATCTTCACATAGTCCTCTTGCTGTGCGTGTCCAGTTCCTAATTTCCTCTTCCTGTAAGAACATCAGTTATATCAGATTAAGGCATCAGGGTGATCTGATGACCTCATTTAACCTTAACAATGTTTCTAAAGGCCCTATATCCAAATAAAGTCACTCTCAGAGATACTACAGGTGAGGACTTCAACATATGAATTTTAAGTGAAGGACACAATTCAGCCCATAATACCCTCTACTTCTTTTCTTTATTGTGTAGGTAGAAAATTGAAACTTAGAAAAATTCGAGAATTAACCTTGAGGATATGGTAGAGCCAGCTTTTGAACCAGGCCAAAGCCCATGCTCCCAACCCTGTCTTCAAAACCCCTGATTTTATTTTATTTATTATTATTTATTTTTGAGACAGAGACTTGCTCTGTTGCCCAGGCTGGAATGCAGTGTCACAATCTCGGCTCACTGTAGCCTTTACCTCCTGGGTTCAAGAGATTCTTGTGCCTCAGACTCCTGAGAACTTGGGATTACAGGCAAGCACCATCACGCCCATCTAAGTTTTGTATTTTTGGCAGGGTTTCACCATGTTGGCTAGGCTGGTCTTGAACTCCTGATTTCAAGTGGTCCGCCTGCTTCAGCCTACTAAAGTACTGGGATTACAGACATGAGCCACTGCAACAGGCCCCAAATCCCCTTTTATTTATTTATTTAATTTAATTAATTTATTTTTTAGAGATGGGGTCTCGCTATGTTGCCCAGGCTGGGGTACAGTGGCTATTCACAGGTGCGAACCCACTACTGATCAGCATGGGAGTTTTACCCTGCTCCGTTTCCGAGCTGGGCCGGTTCACCCCTCCTTAGGTAACCTGGTGGTCCCTGCTCCCGGGAGGTCACCATATTGATGCCGAACTTGGGGTGGACACCTGATCAGCATAGCGCACTACAGCCCAGAACTCCTGGACTCAAGCGATCCTCCAGCCTCAGCCTCCCGAGTAGCTGGGACTACAGGCATGCACCACTGCGCCTCATACCCTTTTTTTTTTTTTTTTTAAAGGAATTCAGTTTTATAAAGATAGCCTGACACACAAACGTCTAAGCAGCCATACACATTGCACAATGCATTTCAACGTGTGATGCTGAAATGTGTAAGGGCTCAAGATTTATGGGGACTCCGATGATGGAGCAATCATGCCTGCCACAGAGGGCCACAGGTTCAAAGTGCTCCTGAGAATCCTAGTCTGTGGGTTCTCTCACTCCATAGGAAGGCCCTGTGTAGTGATGAAAAGAAAACTGGACAAGAAAACTGAAATTCGTATTCCCGATATACAATACCCCTGTGATTCCATTTTCTGGAGATGTTCAAGGTGGGGATTGGGTGAGCCGAGGGAGGGACAAGCCAGGCTTCTTCACCCACTGGAGGTGGCGCCTTCCTTCGCTCAGGCCTCACTGACAGGTCTCTGATTCTGTAGCCTGATTTCAGGAACTTGTTCTGCTTTCCGTTTTTTCAGGGTAATGAGCTTTCAGCCCAGCACTTGCTAACACTAACAAATGAGGCCAATTGCAGCTCGCTGTGAATCACCTTTCAATAGCGAGTTGACAAGGAGAACAATGCATTTGTTTGCCGTTGTCAAGCCTTCAGGGAGGATCTGTCATCGCTGAGGTGTCAAAGGGTTTCAGGCTTCCTGTGACTGTCAGAGGAGCAGAGAGGAGGAAGGCCAGTACAGGCCTGCTGACACTTGTGGGTGGGACTTGCAGTCACCTTGCCCTCTTCTGAGGTTCTGCAGGAATAAACTTTGTTCTAGTTAAAGAGGCTTTTAATTGTAATAATAGCATGCTGCCAATTAGTAGATTTTTCTCCCTAAAGAAATAGTTTCCCTACACAACACATAAGTATTCATGGCTGCACGATGAGAGAGGAGTATCTTGCCTTCTATATATAGAAATATACATTTCTGCCTAAATGGAGCAATTGTTTTCACCTTCAGTTCCCTGTTGATATTTTCTGGGCTAGAGGTGGTCTCATGCCTCTTGGAAGATTTATACCAGCTATTTGGAAAGCAATGAGCAGAACAAGGTTTTCACTGCCAACCTCTCCAGCGAGGCTGCCCTTTTATTAGCTGAATGACCAGGTGGGAGGCCTGGCAGGGGTCTTAATTATTAGGAAATTTACCCTGAAGCATTGGGCATAACCCAATGACAATAACAGTCCTCCACATTTCTCAAAGGACAGGAACTTGATGGCATATGCAAAGCTATACAGACACCTGGGGCAGGGACTTGGGTCATAAAAAATTTCAACCTTCAATAATTTAAGTATTGATAACCCCCAGAAGGAGGCCACAGGGGGCAGTGCTGAAATGGAGCCTCTTGTTCATAGGATACCTGTTTTCTTATAATCGTCTGAAGTCATTGTGATATTATTTGTGAATTGGGTATTATGTCACAGTTCCCACTTTCAGACACAATTTCTATCAGATTTCCCTATGACTACTCTTTTGCAAGACCATTAACTTCACTGTCTCATAATTCCTATCCAGTTTGATGTGACTACCTGCTTATAACTCAGGGATGCATTTTTCTTTTTCTTTTTTTTTTATATGGCCTTGCCAAAAGAGAAACATTTGGAGAAAACAAAAAAGACCCTTTGAAGTCATTTAAATCAACCCTACACTTCCCCTCTCATCTATACCTTTGTGAGATCACAATCCCAAATAAGTTTTTTTCCAGATTTGATTGAAAGAAATCTCAATATTCCTAAATAAGAGATTCTACACTATAAAAAAAAGGGGAAAATACCGCAAAGACCTATGAGAAAGAACAATTAAAGACTGAAGGAGAAGAAATGTGATTTCTATGATTTGCTCCAGCACATGGTTCAGAATTCTTTTTGGTAGCCCTAGACCTGCATTCCACAATTCAATTTACAGATTATTTATCCTGCAGAGGAGTCCCCCAAACTGAAGCTGTTGTGGTTCCATTAGTCAAGAGGTGAGAGTGCTCAAACTTTGTCTCATGCTGTTATAAAAAAGCAGGATTCAAAATCTGCTGGGATTTTGAATCACTTTTTCTCCCCACACCTCACCAAAGATAGGACTACCCAAGTAGCATTTTATGTTTGAAAGATCGTGTACTGCAATATTTCCTACCTCTAGCAATTGAGACACTGGCTAAAGGTTCTTTGTGCACACTTTTTTGAAAGAGCATTCAATTAAAAAATGAAGAGACTGGCTTTGTGACCAGCTGGCTTGCCATGATTTGAATGTGTCCCCCCCAGATTTCTATGTTGAACCTAACCATAAATGTGATAGTATTAAAAGGTGGGGCCTTTAGGAGATGATTAGGCTCTGAGGGTTACAGATTCATGGATGGAATTGGTGCCTTCTACAAGAGCTTGAGGGGGCAAGTTTGCTTCTTCCACTCAACAAAAATGCTATGGGAAAGCACTGACTGTGACAGATGAGTCTTCATCAAACACTGCATCTGCCAGCACCTTGATCTTGGACGTCCCAGCCTCTTGGACTGTAAGAAATACATTTCTGTTGTTTACAAATTACCCAGTCTAAGGTATTTTGTTGTAGCAGCCCTACTGGATGAAGCCATCACTGTAATGAAGACGTTAAATGGCTCAGTGTTTAAGAGTTTTCTCATTTCAAAATCTTTATTAATTTCCCCCAACTGGTGCAATCTGCCCCTTTCCCCACTCAATTCCAACTCTCCTTCTTTTGTTAAGTTGCCACACACTGTGCCATTTTCCTGGAAGGCCTCTCCGTTTGTTTGTCCTGAGTCCCTCTTCTTGGACCTGAACTACCTTCTCCTCTGCGTTGTTTGTGACACGTGGCTGCATATGTCCTGCTGGATAAGAAGCTGCCAGTCACTGGCTCCTAATGCCCTCTGAACATGTCGGGGAGGGAGAGTTTTCATGACTGGTTTCATGGAGACTGACATTTAAGGCATCCGGGGTGAGCGTGGTTCTTCCCTGTCAATCATCACCCCTGGGGTTGTCCAAACAACAGCGTTTTTCTTTATCTCAAGATTACCACATTGCTCCTATTTATAAAAATAGAATAACAAACTTATCAGAAAGTGACTTTGTAAGCAATACATCACTCTAGGATAACAAGTATCTTGGATACAGTTGGTAGTACTAGTTGAAGGCTACAGCTATTTTTTTGTGAGGAGGGGGGAACTATGTAGAAAGAAGTAAAATCCCATTTTTATTAAATCTTGCAAAAAAAGTCTAGGCATATAAATGAAATTGGGATGCATGATGAGGCAGAGGTGGAGATGAAAATAATTAGGATTGTTGTCTTCTCTGAAGCTCTCACCTATCCCTTATCAATGCAAGTAATCTGTAAGGTAACCAACTACACAGGATTCCTAATTACTAGCCTGAGATGGCTTCTGAAAGAATAAGATGTTTACAATGCCATTCAGAGCTGTTGGCTTTCCTTAGGACTGAATGGCCACCTGGGACCTGGAGGACCTTAACTCCGGTGACTTCTTACAAAATCTGGAACTGGCTGCTTTTGGGATTAGGTGGCTTGTCCTTGGACGGTGTGGATAAATTGACTGCCATGCTGTGATTCTAAACTGAGGCTATAGTCTGCTACAGGAAACGCTTCTAGTTTTTTTCTTTTTGCAAAAGCAATGTTAATAACATGGCCAAGCTACCCTACACAAGGCGGGTTGGCAAACTTTTTCTGTAAAGATCCACATAGTAAGTAACTTAAGCTTCCCAGGCCCATCATCTCCGTCACAACCACTGGACTCTGCTGTTGTGGTCCAAAAGCATCCATAGGCAATGCATGAACACATGAGGGAGACTATATTCCAATAACACTTTATAAACACTGGCATATATTTCACAACATTTCCATGGGTCATAACGTAATTTTGTTTTAATTTTTGTACCAACCATTTTAAGGTGCAGAAACACTCTTTGCACACTGGCTGTACAAAAATTAGGCAACTGGCCAGGTTTGCCCCTGGGCCATGGTGGCCGACCCCTGCTACACGGGAAAACTATTTACTGTGGAAATCTGTTTCTTCAGGTGCTGGCTGCTCACACTGATCCCCACCCTGACAGCTGAATTAGGGTGTCTCTTTAAATCTATGAAACTAAATAAATGAGGGCAGGCCCTCTTACCATCGAGAATGCAGCGTGTGTACACCGGTGTTATTTCACGTATCAGATTCCCGCCCAGAAAACACTGTCACGCCATTAATAATCTTCGGAGGAACACCTTGAAACTTGACTCACTGAGGGTACATTGCAAATGGGCTGTAATGGTTTTTATTTCTCATTCTTGTCACCTCAGATCTAATCGGCGGTTTTGTCATTTTTAATTCCTACTTGGCAGGATTCTCCAACTTCTCTAGTCTTTCAGATAAAGACTCAGAGGAGAGCCAGGACCTGAGGCTCTTAGGATTGGGAGGTAGAGCAGAGAGATTAGGCATGGATGATGGCATGGATGGTGGCCATCAACTTTGGCTGATTCGGGAGGAGTGGGGAGGTACCCACATCCTCAAATGACCCCTGCCTCTACCTTCCACTTCTCTATGGGGGCTCATCCATGTTCTGAAATTTGGGGACAGGATCTTTTAATCCTCAATTAGAAATAAGTTTCAAATCTCATATTGTTCTACGTGGGTTAGGAAGAAGACAAAGCACTGAATTTGAGATCTCTAAAATGTGTAGCTTTTCTTTTCTTTTCTTTTTTCGGAGACACAGTCTCACTCATTTTGTCCCCCAGGCTGGAGTGCAGTGACGCCGTCTCAGCTCACTGCAGCCTTTGCCTCAAAGGTTCAAGCAGCTCTTCTGCCTCTGCCTGCTGAGTAGCTGGGACTACAGGTGCGCACCACCACGCCTGGCTAATTCTTGTATTTTTAGTAGAGACGGGGTTTCAACATGTTGGCCAGGCTGGTCACAAACTTCTGGCCTCAAGTAATCCACTCCCCTCAGCCTCCCAAAATGTTGGGATTACAGGTGTGAGCCAGCACGCCTGCCTGAAAATGGGTAGCTTTTTCTTATGCAGAGCACTGGAGCTCTGGTCCAGCTCGTGCAAACCTGAATTTCTACACCCATCTGGCTGTGGGCAAGCAAAGGACCACTTTTGACTAAGATTCCATCTTCCTTGGACTGTGAATGATGAAAATAATTCACTTACATCATTGTAAATGACATAAGGGGTTGTGAATGATGAAAATAAATTTGTTAAATAAATATAAAATTATAATTTAATACAAGATCCTTTAAAATAAACAATGAATAAATAAATAAAACTAATAAGAGATAAAGTATTTTTTAGTGTTTATCACATCCTAGTCATGATGCTAAGCATCTTTCTTATATTAGCTCATTTAATCTTCAGAATATTATTGTTTTCATTTTATGGGTCAGAAAAAGAAACTCAGAAGGCGTAGTTTCTCCAGGTCCACAGCTGGTAGGTAGCAGAAGAGCTTTACAATATGCAGATTCATCTGGCTTCAGAGTGTATGATCTTCACAACCCCTTAGGTGGCTGTGTGTCTTTGCCAAATCATCTTACTTCTTGGAGCCTCCGTGTCCTCAGCTCAGAAATGAAGCTTCAGACAATAAAATCGCCAACCTCACTTCCAAGGCAAAATTCTAAATCTACCATTTCACGCTTCTCTTTTCAGGAGGGGAACAAAACTAAATATGTAAGTTCATATGATAACTTAATGGAAAAAAAACCCTAAATTTTCAGGCGATTACACTTTCAGTCAGTGTTTATTTAGTAAAAACTCTCACACCCTCTTTGCATAAACTGGAATACAATCGAGCAGTAATAAATAATAGGCACTCATGCTCTGCTAGACATGGGAGAGAGACAACGTGGGGACCTGCTTTGATCTCTCCTTGCAGAAGCTTGTAAAGGATCCTGAAGGGTACACATAAATCAGAGCAAAGAGCTTTTCAATCAAAAATTCAAGATTCTGAATTATTTAAAAAAGCATTATGCTTATTATGCCATATTTATTAAGTCAGAAAAATAGTTGCTACCAAGATTTTTCAGCAGGAGTTGAAGCTCTAGGTGTTTAGGAGTTTAGCAGAAACTTGTCTGATGAATTATTTAAACATGAGCATTTCTGTTCAATTCTATAATCTAAAGTAACCAATTAACTAAAGTTCTCCATTCCTGGAGTGTTCCCATAGTAAGTGTCAGGGATCGAGGGAAGGATCAGGGCTGGAATAATAAAATCCAAAGCCCTCCCTTGGATGTTTCCAATTTTAAGGACTAAAGACTGGAGCAATTGCTTTTCAACCAATTAAAACCAGAAATCTACAGTCCATCCCAGCAGGGACATGGGAAATAGGAGGAAGATGAGATCTCGATGTTATGTTATCCAATCATCTCACAAAAACACTACCAACCTTCCCAGAGGATGCAAGCTATGACATTAATTTTTTTTTTTTAAGTCAAGAGTAAAGTATCTGGCAGAAGACAGCTTTCCCTCCCTAACAGGCCCTAGTGAATGACCTGTTTCTAACTTCATTTATGTGCCTCGTTTTGGTCTTTCAAATATTGATTTTTAAAATATTCTTCAGGAGGAAGCCACTTGGGAACCTTTAAGTTGGGGTTCACAAATGATGCATACCCAGAGGTGTTTATTGCAGGATGGAAATACAGACTTTTTCCTTCTCCTAATTTCCCTCCACCTAAGTATCTCTTTATTCATTACTTTAATTACCTAATCGTAAATTTCTTTAGGGGGTTACTTAGAAAGAAAATTAGCATCAAAGCTTGGCAGTAAATTCAGGGGCTTTTGGAGACAGTCCAAGCTGTTTCACCTGTGATTAATTAGACTTTTTTTTTTTCCTTTAAGTGCCAGAAGGCTGTTGAGGTCTTTAAGCAGTTACATGACTGCCGGCAGTGCTTCAATTATGATTGATGCATGTGTCTGGAGTCTGGGGCTGCAGCCTGGCTTTTGTTGGCTGTGTGTGTGTGCGTGCGCATGTGGGCACGTGTGTGAGACTGGGGGACAGAGACAGACTTGGGTAGCAAGAACTTGGAAAAACTCCAAGGGTTTTGAAAACAGTGAGGTGTCTCTTTAATATTCTTGTAAATGCATGTCTTCTAGAAGCTCAAAGAGCCAGAATTTCCTATCAAAATATTTCAGCCATTTCAGAAATGTTGGTTTAGTAGGCCTCTTCCTCATCATTGGTTATTGTGGAGTCTAGCTCTCTTTATAGGCAGATACATTAAGGAAGGCACATTTCCAACAATTCTTTTGCTTTATGTAAAGCAGAATAGCCAAGCCTATTTCTTTTTTTTTTTTTTTAAAGATGGGGTCTTGC
This sequence comes from Cheracebus regulus, assembly GCA_963574635.1. NCBI lineage: Eukaryota > Metazoa > Chordata > Mammalia > Primates > Pitheciidae > Cheracebus > Cheracebus regulus. Next base: position 18,287 of record CAUYQU010006346.1, read on the forward strand.
ATGTTGCCCAGGCTGGAGTGCAGTGACTATTCACAGGCACAGTCCTTGCACATTACAGACTAGAATTTGGGTTCAAGGGATTCTCATGCCTCAGCCTCCAGAGTAGCTGGGACTACAGGTGTGTGCCACCACACCTGCCTTAAACATTGAAAGAGTCCATGTCTCTGTAACATTTCACATTGCTGAATAACAACATAGAAGAAAATGATCTCTTTGGGTACTTCATTGGGTGTAAAATTATCCCCAAACTGTAGCAATAAAGTCAAGGCCACCTCTTGATAAATTTGGGAAAAGTGCAAGTCCTGGTAGTCACAATAAACATGGTCTCAAGAATACAATATAGAAAAATGGTGATTGTTTTATTACTAGTTTCAGTGTATCATTTTTTCTTTATTCTCCACATGAAAGAGAAAGGAAAGAATTCTGAAAACCATTTGACTCAGTCATGGTAGCAGGAAGTTCAAAGTTTTTGCCAACTTTTGCTGAACTTCTGAGGCTCTAGAAATTGTGGTTATTATTACCTAACATATATCCCTCTACATGTTCATAGGATTCCATAAGGTAAATGTACTTGCTAGCGATGATTTAAGCAAACCCTTAAAATGACCCTGTAGGGCAGATGCACCTGAATGTGTGTTCTGAGCTAGGGAATCTGGGCATGGCCAACCCAGAGATTTGTTCTTTATTTATGATAAGCATCTGAGCTCTGAGCCTGTCCTGTGGAACACAGTCATACAGGGAATTGAGGTTCCCAGTTTTGTGTTAAATAAGGATTGCCAGGTAGAGGCCTTTGGGTGGAGGGTGTGAAGTGAAAATGCCATAGAAACTGCAGGATGTTTGCAGGTGATTGTGGTTTTCCTGCTCAGCCCACTGTCCCTGGACCGTAGAATGTAGATCCTGCCACCACTGGACTCGTTCCCCTGTATATAAACCCCCAATAAAGCTCCATGTCTCATTTGCTTGCTCTGAGTCTCTTCTTCAGCCTCTCAAACCTGGTGCCTTCCTTACTGAGGTTAATAGGGGTTCAACCCAACACAGCTATGACTATATTTATTTATTTATTTTTATTTTTTGAGACAGTCTCTCTCTGTTGCAGTGGCACAAACTGGAGTGCAGTGGCACAATCTCAGCTTACTGCAACCTCCCCCTCGGGTTCAAGTGATTTCTGGCTAATTGTTGTATTTTTGGTGGAGATGGGGTTTCACTGTGTTGTTCAGGCTCATCTCAAACTCCCGACCTTAAATGATCCACCCACTCGACCTCCCAAAGTGTTAGGATTACAGGCATGAGCCACCAGGCAGGGCCCCTATGACTATATTTAAACAATAAATTAAATATCTTGGGTTAGCCTGCCTTCTGAGGAGGAACAGAAATGTTTGTCACATGGGTTCGTTATAGAGATTTCTGCCATCCGGTCAGTGCGGCCTAGAGTAGGGATTGGTAAACTCTCTCTGTAAAACAGGGCCAGAGAGTAAATATTTTAGGCTTGTGGGCCAGTAGGTCTCTGTTGCAACTTCTCTGCTCCACTGTGGAAGTGTGGAAGCAGCCATGAGAAATGGGTAAAGGAATGGACGTGGCTGTGTGCTAGTGAAAAGTGTTTGCTGACCCTTGGCCTAGAACACTGCTTCTCAGACCTTAATGGGCATACAAAACACCTGGAGATCTTGTTAAACTGTAATTCCTATTCAGCAGGCCAGGAGTGAGCCCGAAGCCTGCCTACTGAGGACATTGCTAGATGATGGTGGTGCCACTGATCCGCAGACCTGGCTCTGAGAAGCAAGGCTGTAGGGTGTCTCCTTGAAATAGGTTCTTCCTTTTTTTTTTTTTTTTTTTTTTTTTTTAGACAGAGTTTTGCTCTTGTTTCCCAGGCTGAAGTGCAATGGCGTGATCTCGGCTCACCACAACCTCCGCCTCCTGGGTTCAAACGATTTTCCTGCCTCAGCCTCCCCAGTAGCTGGGATTTCAGGCATGCACCACCATGCCCAGATAATTTTGTATTTTTAGTAGAGACAGGGTTTCTTCATGTTGGTCAGGCTGGTCTCAAACTCCTTACCTCAGGTGATCCTCCCGCCTCAGCTTCTCAAAGTTCTGGGATTACAGGTATGAACCACTGCACCCAGCCTGGTCCTTCCTTTTTATATCCGGAGCATTCCTCGTAACATCAAGGCTCAGAGAATACAGACAGGCAATTCGTTCATTAGAAATCTTGCTGTAGGGCAACGTTCTTCAAATCTATGATCTTTGAAGTTTCCTCTAGCACTTCACCCCTTGGGAATTGCCCAGATTTCTCTCTCCTGAACATCACCTTCCTTTTGTCACCTTTAAGATTGGCCGTTGAGGGTCTCACCCTCCTGAATGGACAGATGGCTCCGGCCATGGTGCAGCTGCACACATGCCTCATCAAGGCCGTTCTTGCCAGCTCTGCTCCCTAACTGCTGCCCTTCCCCGCCTCAGCATGCAGGGCTCTAATGACCGAGCAGGGGCCCTCTGGCCCCTGCCTAATTGGCTGCAATGCAACAGCTAATGTAGGTTGAGAGACCAATTAACTGGGCTTGTTTCTACCAACGCTGCATCTGAACATCAATTATGCTAAACAACACGCTCTATTAAGACATTTCCCTGCCACTGTCATTTGCTATGGGACATTTCAGAGCAAAGCAGAGAAGCTGCTTCCCTTTGCCTGCCTGAAGGGCTTCTCTCTCTCTCATTGTTGCAGAGGGCTGGCTGTTGGGAGCGAGGTGTTAGAACTAGAAAAACCACAAAGCAGGGAAATAGTCAACCTTAATTGGCTACTTTATCTGGACCTCAGTCTCTAGACCACGGGGATTAAGGTCCAAGAAGCCAGAGAATAGGTTGGGTGAGAGATTCTGGTAATGATTGAACCATTCCACTTAGAAATGGAAAATGCCAAGCACTGGGACATTTAAAGGATCCTTTACCTAAAACGTAAATAATAATGACAAAGTTGTTGGGGAGAAGATTGTATTGCTTCTAAAGTTTTAGCCAGTTTTGAATTTCATTCCTCCCTCATTTCATCTCATCTCAAGCTCCTCCCTTGGAAGGCACTTCTTGATTTCTCACATCCGTACTTTGGTCTTTATGTAACTCAATTTTATTTTATTTATTTATTTATTTAGAGACAGGGTCTTGCTCTGTTGCCCAGGCTGGAGTGCAGTAATGTAATCACAGCTCACTGCCGCCTCAAACTTCCTGGCTCAAGCAATCCTCTCACTTCAGCCTCTTCAGCAGCTGGGACCGCAGGTGTACACCACCACTTCTGGCTAATTTTTTTAAACTGTAGAGGTGAGGGTCTTGCCATGTGGCTCATGTTGGCCTCAGACTCCTGAGTTCAAATGATCCTTCTGCCTCCTCGGCCTCCCAAAATGCAGAGATTACAGGTGTGAGCCACTGCATGTGACCGTCTATTCATTTTAATGTTTACTTATTGTGTAGTTTCTTTGTACCAAATATGCTGATCAATCCAACCAAGTTTAAGACACAATCTGCACCCTGGAGTTAACAGTTTAGTTGGAAAGACTGGACTAATTTAGACTCTACTCTTTACTCAATTATCCATCCATTCAACAAACATTTGTTAAGCATTCATTATATTTCGGGTGCTTTGCTAGGCTAGATACACTATTCATTCCCTATCTAGGATTATTGCTAGATGGAAAGCAGGTAATCAAATAAGCACTAGTAATGCTGTGTGATCCATGCTATTATGACTGTGACAGTACAGCTGCTAAGGGAGACACAAAATAGGCAAAACACAACAGTACAATAAAATCATGTATGGGCATTATACCATTAAAATGTAATGTAGGTTAAAGTAGAGTGTTATGTCCTGTTCTATTCCCTACAGTACTTACTTCAAACTTCTACCCCTCTACTTACTTTTTCAGACTTCAAGAGACAGCTGAGATTATCAGGCTTAACCACCCTCAATCTCCAGCAACTGAAAAGCTATTCATATTTGCATTTATTGTTTCGCCCTGTTTGAGGTTTTGTAGGAAGATCTGTTATTTCTCTTGTTTAAGGCCATTTCCTCCACAGATACCCCTAACTGACAATGCCCCTATCTCCCCAAGGATCCTGTTGTACCTGGGATTCCTTTTCTCCTTCCCAAATGGCAAGTCCATCTGGACTGGCTCCTTCTTCACATCATACAATTACGATCAATCCTGTTGTCCATCTTAAGGTCCTCCCCTGATCCTATACCTCCTTTTCTTTTCTTACCATCCAGGCCTACAAATTCTTGCTTCTTGTCTTCTTTTCCATCTGTTGACCTCCCAGTTTTCCTTCTTCAAACAAACTGCCATTTGGCTCCTTCTCTCCCTGCACTCCACAGAAACTGCTCTGGCAAAAGGCCCTCATGATCTTCTCACAGCGACACTCACTCACTCTTCGTTGAACTGCATCTTCCTTGACCCCAACCTGACATTTTGTATCTATAGTCATCTGATCCTCTGTCTCCCTCTGCTTATCTTCCAGTTCTCCTTCTCATCCACTGGCCGCTCCTTCTGTTCTTTGCTGACTCATTTCTTTGTGTGTCCTCTAAACATCGTGTTTCCATATTTCTTCTTTAGACTTCCTCTCACTTCATATTGTCCCCCAGTGATTCCCTCTAATCACCTGGTGTCAATTTCCCACCATCTTCTGACTTTGAAAATGCATTTCGGTTAACCCTGTGCCTCTGAGCCTCAGCCTACTCTACCTGCTATGCAGGCATCTCAAATTGCTTTAAACCTAAGTCATGAATTTTCCACCAAAATCTGCTACTTCTGTGTACTCTGTCATGGTGAATAGCAAACTCACTTGAAATTTGAATGTTTTTATTTTTATTTTTTTCACCTTGACACCCAATCAACCGATAAGTCCTATCATCTCTGTTTCACTAACATCTATTATATTTGTCCTCTCTTCTTTATTCTTTCTGCTCCTGCCTTAGTTGAGGACTCATTATCCTTTATTTGGACAAGGACAGTTAGACTACCTTCTAATTTTCTTGTCTCTGATAGTATCTGTGATTTTATACCCTTTCAGTCCATCCAATATATTGTGCCACGGTTGCCTTTCTAAAGTACAAATCTCATCTTAAACCAAAGCACACTGAAAAACTTTTGTGACTGGTCACTTTCTACCATGGTTGGTACCCTAAAGGAGCGATTCGCTCAAATGATGCAGTGAAAGATGGGCAGATAGGACAATTAAGGTCTTTGAAGTGTAGACACCATTTTTTCTGCCCCCATCCCCTAGCTTAGTATTGTGCTGGAAAATGTTTAACAACCGGCTCCCAAAAAATGAAAACAAAAACCTCCCACAAAATCCTTATTTGTAGATTTGACTAGTTTATATGATACAGATACTCCCACCGTGGCCAATTTCAAGCTACCAGCATCATTGGATTTTGGAAGAAATATGAAGTCAGCCCTAGGGCACCACCATCTCCACCTCCTTGACCATCCCGGGACCTCAGCCAGAAAGACTCTGCCTTGATCTCTGTCACATACACATTTGGCTTCCTCATGAGCTGGGGATAGAAAATAGGTTTTAAGTCATGAAAACTCTGATCAATTGTTAATAGCTGTCTAGAGGGCTCCAATGAAGAATTTTTCAAATTGCCTCCAGGCTCAGGGAGTAGACTGCTATGATCAATTAGTAATGTCTGCCATGGGCATGAAAAGCTGCAGTGGTTGCCTGCGCTACATATTTTTACTCTAGCTGCTATTAAGTGCTAATGTGAATACAAGACTCATTAAGCAACTAGAAAATAGTTTGAAAGCATACAAAACAAAGCCAGAGCTCACTAATTTAAAGTACAAAGTCCTCTGTAACTGGCCTACGCCTAATTCCTTGGCCTTAACTTTTTCTACCCTCCCCCAACACTCTAAGCCTTAATCATACTGAAGAACTTGATAAGCACTGAATACTTTTCCACAATTCTGTGACTATTCTCACCCTCCTAACACTGCTTTGGGTGTGCCCTTTCATGTTCTTTCTGTATGAAGAATACCTACTGGAATGATCCCTAGAAAAATCTCTTGAGTTATCTAGATGCTTTAAACAGCTAGCCTTTAATAAGGTCTTTTCCCTTTGCTCGCCAAATTCTTGCCTAAACTAGTTGAAGCCTACAATTCTTATGATTTAAGCATGAGAATGCAATGTTGTAATAGTTCAGTAGCTTCATTGCAAATGTCCTGTGGTTTGAGAGGAATTACGGATTATCTGCATAAATGCAAGTGGCCAGCAAATACCTGGCTGCTCTTATCAAGAGCCATGATGAGACAGACTTCTATTGGCCCCTTGAAATAAGTATGCTGGTGTTCTCTGAACAAGCATAGACATATAACAGGACTACTCTCTGCCTTGTGCTGTTCTTCCTTTTTCTCATTTGGAGAGATGGACTCCAAGTCCCCTTTTGGCTGAAACTCTGAACTTCTGGGATCGGTGTGTACTGGACCATGCCTGAAGGTGAAAGCAAATAAACCATCAGCACCAGGGGACTCTCCTTCCTTCCCACAGGGGCCAGAGAGGTGGCAATTGATAATAAAGTTTACTTTGGCTTTGTACTTATCTGGCAAGTCTGTATTCTCTGTGTAGGGGCACATTTGGAAGCTCTTAGCTCTATCTTCTGAACTAGATTACTAGATTTTAAAAAAATATTTAACTGACAAATATTGCATATATCCAAGGCATACAATGTGATTATTGTATATATATATATATCCATTGCATAATAATTATTACACTCGAATTAATTAACACATCCTTCATCACCCATGTACAGCATGGTGTACATGTTGGATTCCTTGAACTTGTTTATCTTACAATTTAAAGTTTAGACCCTTTGAGTAACATGCCCCCACTTCCTTCACCTCCTGCCGCCTAATAACCACTGTCCTACTCTTTGCTTCTGTGAATTTTTTAGATTTCACATTTAAGTGAGATCATACAGTATTTATCTTTCTTTGCCTGTCTTATTTCACTTAGAATAATCACCTCCAGTTTCATTGTTGTGGTTGCAAATGGCAGGATTTTCTTCTTTTGAAAGCTGAATAGTATTTCATTACTTTCTCTATGCATTCATAGATTATTTGTTTTTAATGAAACTATACTTATTTATATTCATCCATAAAATGGGAGTAAGGTCAATTTACTTAATTTTTATGGTTGTTTTGTGAACATAGGAGACACTGCCTATAATAGTTAACACAGAGACCAGGACCCAGTAACTTCTTTAAAATACAATTGTCACAATAAAAATCATTATCATCCTTCAGAATTCATTTACATAAAGCCTTTCTTTACCATCCTCTTAATTAGAATTGGATCCTCTCTTCTTTGTGCATCTGTAGAACCCAGCACAGAGATTTCTCCATAGTAATTATTGTTTAAAGTATTAACATTTATTGCAAACTTACCAAATGCCCAAATCATGCTAAGGATCACATGTATGATCAATTTTGTCCTCATTATAAAGTTGTGAAGTGACAAAACTGAAGGTACAGAAGGGCTAAGTAAGTAAGGATGCCCAGTGAATAGATGGAAGGGTGGAATTTGGAAGAAAGAAGCCCCCATTTCCACAGCAGGCACTTACAAGCGGTGTGCATTGCTACCTCCTCTTTTCACTGTGCTTGTTTTTGCACACTGCTTCTCCACTATGAGCTGGGAACTACTTGAGGCGAGATAGCTTTTTCCCTTTTTATAACAAGCTTTTTAGCATCTTATGCTAAACCTGGCATCATTCACAGAGGCTGATGTAGAATAGAGGAGTTAGAAAGGAGGACATTTTGTTACAAAGCCAACACTGTTTACATCTTTAAAAAGATTGACAGCTTCCTTATTTGATGGTCTCTTCCTTAGACTGTCTCTGATCTGTTTTCAGCTGGCCACTGCCAAGGAGATACCTCATGTGAAGAAAGACAACAAGAGCTATGGGCTGAAAAGATGGAAGCTCTAATGTTTCCCTGGCCACCTCTGGTCCACTGTAGGGGAGGCTTTGGACAAGCCCCACCTGGAACCAGCAGAGCCTGGATGGATACGGGTCTTGCTGTGAACTGTGCTGGGTTTCAGGAAGAGGCAATGCTGGGCAGAAACTTGATGCTAACTAATGAGATGCCTGGGCACTATAATCAGAAGATGAGGTGCAGCCAATGATATCGGTAACACTATGAGATTGCTTGTGTAAATGCCCATTTTTCCATACAGAGGGCAGGGAGGCATGATGAAGGGCTCTTCTTGCTCATGGGCTGACCCACCAGCATGCTGATGTCCCGTGGCCTGTTTGCCTGGAAGCAACCTTCCCTGATGACACTGCCTCTGTTCTCCAAAGCAACACACTTACAACTTTTTTATTACTGTGACCAAATGGATTACTCCTTTCTGCACAAGAATGTATGTCATTGTCAATATCAAAAACTTCCCTGCTTTACCCTGACAGCACATGCCTTATTGATCAGGTGCCTCTGAACAACTCACTCACAAAAGCACTTAAACCTGTATGACTTCAAAAAATAAGGTAAGACAAGCCACATTGAATAGTATAGCACACACCTAACATGATTATTTCTCTTCTTCTTGGTAATAATAGAATTATGCAAAAGCAGCCTTGACCCAGTAAGGATTTTCTCTTCAGAATCAAATCTCTGTTCTCCCTTGACTCACAACTCCCCCACCCCTCACCCTCCTTGTTTCTGAGTCCCTCAACAAGGCAGCACTCATTTTTGTACCATCTGCTAAGTCCAAAGGTTTCTGACCTGTAAAGTACAACAAAACAATGAAACATGTGGTTCTACTTATCTAGGAAGTAATTGGTGAAGAACAACCTCCATCTTCATTTGTTAATTAATTCTGAAATGTTTATTGATCATCTCCCATTTGACTGTGGTCAGATTGGGAGCTACATTTAATTTAATGAATGAGACTTATGACAACTGTCTTAGGACTCCCCACTTCTTACTTTCCCCAAGTTGTCTGGATCTTGGGAAGAGTTAGGCCCTGCCAGTGGAATTATTAGTTACAGTAGTCAGTAACAGCTGATCAACAGTGGTCAAAAGAGAGCCCTTGGAGGGATGACCCAGAAGAGTTTTCAAGAGCTCACCAGCAGCTGGGTGCGGTGGCTCACGCCTATAATCCTAGCACTTTGGGAGGCTGAGGTGGGTGGATCACCTGAGGTCAGGAGTTCAAGACCAGCATGGCCAATATGGTGAAACCCTGTCTCTACTAAAAATATTTAAAAAATTAGCTGAGTGTGGTGGCACCTATCTGTAATCCCAGCTACTCTGGAGGTTGAGGCAGGAGAATTGCTTGAACCTGGGAGGTGGAGGTTGCAGTGAGCTAAGGTTGTGCCATTGCACTCCAGCCTGGGGAACAAGAGCAAAACTCTGTTAAAAAGAAAAAAAAAAGCTAACTAGGTCCAGGCATGGCGCCTGCACTTTTCCCCTGTATGCCGGGCCAGGTAAATTATGCCTACACTTTTCAAGCACCTTGCAAAGGAGGCAATATTGGCAGCCTTTCTTAGGTAGGAAAAATGAGATTGGCAGAGGGTAGGCTATTTCCTCAAATTCATGCCCCGCAAAGCAACAGGACCAAACCTGGAGCCTGGGCCTCTCTGACATTAAAACCAGCGTCTTTTCTTCATCTTCCATTTTACCCATTTCTGGTACTCAGATTTTTATCACCTCAACAGGAAGGTGGTGTTTTCTTAATGGTGTTAGATGACGTTATTTGGGTTTGGGATTATTAACAAATAATAATCAAATGGCTATACAGTGAGGAAAAGGTTTGAGAATTGTTGGAATGACTTAAGAAAGTAGGATATTCTATTAACTATAAGCCTTTTATTAATCCATGTGTTTAGAACATATTATTTATTTAATTATATATTTAATATGTTCTAAACACATGGATTTATAAAGGACATACGTTCTAAAGAACGTCTTCAAAAGAATAATTATTCTTAGGCTTATGGAGTACTAATTTTTTGGCAAAAGGCTAGTAAGATTTCCTCTGAGTCTTGTATCAGAACCCTATGTGTGAAGATGCCCAAACAGAGTATCTTTGAGCAACAAAATAATGAGCTGCTATTATCCTGAACTGCTTTTGTTCATGTCTTCAGTGGTATAAAACTTCAGGACACATGTTCTGACAAAGAATTTATGAATTTATTGGTGAATTAAGCGAGAATTTGTAAAACTATGAAAAGTGATCTTTCGGTATGAAACCTCACACTTAATATCAATTCATCATCTAGTATGTACAAAGCACTATTCCAAATAACAAGAATACAGTAGCAAATGGGACAAATGAGTCTTTTACAGAATCCCACCTAAAACAAACTCAATTAAAACTTAAGGTGATGAACTTGAGTAAATTAAGTGGTGGCAATTTAATAGAGAGTCAATGAGTTGACAGAACCAGAATATGCTTGAAAGGTAGAAATGACAGATTTGCTAATAGATTGGATGTGGACTTGAGGAAAGAAGAGGCTAAGGCCTTTCTCCTTTGGCCTGAGCAATTGGGTACATGAGGGTGGTGTTAACTAAGATACAGAGTAACAGTGAAGATGAAGCCTGGGGCCAAGGGATTGGAGGAATTCATTGTTTCTTCTTGACCATATTGAATTTCAGATGCATCCAATAATATGATGTTGATGTTGACATTAATAGAAACATGGAACTCAGTGGGAGATGTAAGGACTGAAATATAAATTTTAAAGTCATCTTCATTTAGAAGATACTTAAAATTATGGACTTGGATGATAACACTAAGGAATATAATAAACATGGAGAAGAAGAGTCAGCCTTGGTCTGATCTGTGGAACATTCCAACTCTAGAGAGTACATAATGGGATCTATTTAATATGTCTGGGAAGGAGTGACCAGTGAGAAAAGAAGAAAACCGGAAAAGTGAGGTATCATGAAAGTGATGTGAAGCAGGAGTTTTCAGGAGGCAGTGATCATGGATGTTTCCTTGGAAAAAGCCCAGGGCTTATTGAGTATGCATTTTGTAGATTTACTGCCAAAGTAGAACTTATTTTAAGGCTATTTTGGAGTCCAGAACAACACAATTTCAAGAAGTCAGTCAGCTGAGACAGTAGTTGCCTGCTTTGTATTTTATGAGAATGGGGGTGACCTCACAAGAAATATTGACAGCTCTAAATATTTGTTTGTTCTATTCTCATTTTTCAATAGAATACTCATCAGGTGAAAGCAGATTTTAATCATGACTCTAGGTAGCATTGTGCTGATTGGACTCATCACTTGACTCTTAAGTTAACTGATGTCCTTGCTTGGAGGCTCTTACAGCAGATTCAAGCACCAATCACAGGTAAAATCCATGTGGAAAATCAATTGACCACTCAGGAGAATTATTAAACTATTAAGGTGATTGGTCTTTGCTGTTCAAAATAACTATCAACAAGGAATTTTATAATCATGAAGATTCACTTCAATAATGAGGATGAGATATATGTTTACAGAGATATAAAAATGGAGAGAGTTTATCACCAGACAATTGCTACAAAAATTTCTTAAGCAATTCTGAACGAAGAAACATTATCACAGGAAAACATTTTGAGATGCAAGGTAAAGTGGTACAGATAAAGTAAAAAAAATGAATTATTAGAAATGTACAACTTATAATAACTGAATTATGAAGAAATAGAAACTATGAATGGACCTATAACTACTTGGGAGAATAAATCAGTAATCAAAAACTTTTTAAAAAGTGCAGGACCACATAGCTTCATGGGTGAATTCTACCAAACATTTAAAGAAGAGTTAACACCAGTACTCTTTAATTACTTTCAAAGAATTAAAGAGAGCAGACACTTCTAAGCTGATTTTTTGAGGCCATCATTCCCCTGATACCAAAACCAGACAAGCATGCTACAAGAAAACCATAAGCCAATATTCCTGATGAACATAGACATGAAAAATGCTGAACAAAATACTAGCAGACTGAAATCAATGGCACTGAATGGTCATATACAATGACAAGGTAGGATTTATCCTTAGGTTCAACATACACCAATCAATTAATGTGATACACCACATTAATGGAACAAAAGACAAAAATCACATGATTTTATGAGGACATCATACTATGTGAAACAGTCTAGTAACAGAAGACAAATATTGCTGATACTATTTATATAAAGCATATAAAATATTTAAACATGTAGAAGTAGAATAGTGGTTGCCAGGAGCTGAGGGAACGGGGAAATCGGGATTTGCTATTCAATGGGTATAAAGTTTCAGTTATGCAAGATCATTAACTTCTACAGATCTTTTGTAAAACATTGTGCCTATGGTTAACAATAACGTATTGTCCCTTTAAAAATGTGTTAGGAGGGCAGACCTCATGTTAAATATTCTTACCATAATAAAAAAAAACAATATGATGCAAACATAAAATGTGAAATCTCTAGTAAATCGAAATAAACATTGTCTTTATAGAATTATCATAAAGATTATGTTTGAGATGTTTACTAAAAGAAGACTTTAGGAGTTCTTCTTAGAATTTACCTTAGAATTTAGAAAGCCATTAAAAAAAATCAATCTCAAGCCAATAACAATGCACAAACTACCCCCAGATGATCTACAGAATAATCAGTTTTCAAGAGCCCAATGGAGAGCTGAGTTTGCAAGGCAACTTGGTGACCTAAATTCCAAAATCTGACAAGACCCTCTCAGCAAAGACAGGACACACAGATCTTTTCATCCTTGCAGAGCACAGAAGGAAGAAGTGACCTACATAATAGTAGGTAAGAATAAACATCCACATTTTGTTAATTCTGAGGGGCTGACATAACATTGAGAATTCCTGAGAACCTCAGACACAAAAGGAGTCCACATGCACTAAAAAATTATTTTTTATGATCCTTCATCAGGTGCTCATGCAAAAGATTGTGGACAGAGCAGGAGACTTGAGAGAGACTCCTTAGTGGTGCACAGATATGAGACCCTTCCTCATTCCCCAGTCCTTTCTCTCATGCAAAATACAAACCTTTAACTGCTTGAGGGAAAGCAGAAAAACCTCTTTCCCACAAGATCTAAGCAAAGATTCCTTCTTCTCGTGTAAGAGCAAGGGGAAAAAAGCCTTCTGATTCTGGGTGACGGGTTAGGCCGCCTTCCTGCCCAGGGTCCCAGGAAAAGGTGAACTGATGCTGAGATAAAAATAGAAGCCAAACCTGTATGTTGCTAAGGGAGATGTAGGAAATATCCTTAATCACAATCCTCGTGCTGAGTAATAAGTGAGAAGCAAAGGGACATGCATTCAGGGAAGAGTGAAAGAACTCTTTTCCACTGGGAACGGGAAGAACCTGCTGAGTTTGAGGATGTTGCATGGCTACAAAGCAAAGCCTGGCAGCTACTGGGGAGGAGCAGGAAGTGCTGTCTTGCCCAAGATCTCCCCATAGGTACCGGGCAAAGTTTGGCTGCCGTAGAAGGGAGGGGCAGTAATACTGAGAAAGCCCTAGCCATTACATAAAGTACGCAGTACCTGACTAAAACTGAGTCTGAACCAGGAGAATCCAGAATCTCTGCTCCTTCCAAACATTTTTATACCTATTAACCAGTAGTAGCATTCTACTGCTTGGGGGAAGGACAGAGCACAAAGAGAAATATTCTATGTAGCAGAGGCAAACAAGACCTACAGAAAGCTAAAATTGAAGTAGAAAAATTGAGAAAAGCCTTCAACACCTCACACCCAACATTGACCACAAGGTTGCAATATCTGCTGCTGGAGGAATTCCAGGTCCATAGGGCTTTCAAAGTAACTATTTCAACAACAAAACCCAAATACTGTTGAATCATTAACTAAACCCCAAACTCTTTACCTAAAAGAAAATGATATACGCTAATTTTCAACACACATTTTTTGAAAATAATTTTCATCACAAAATTAGCACATAGGCCTCAGCCTCTGCTGTTCTACATAAAATATCTAGCATTCAATCAAGAATTGTGAGAAAAAAATAATCAAAAGAAAATTAGTTATCAAGAGATACAGCAGTCAAAACAATTTGGGGTAGCCTAGATGTTGGAACTGTCAGATGAGGACTTCAAAATAACAATAATACATATGTTAAAATAACTCATGGAAAAGATTAACATTGTACACAAATAGAAAACGTCAATAGAAAAAGGAAAGCTAAAGAAAGGAGTGAAATATAAATGCTAGAATTAAAAAAACATAATATGAAAGATAAAAAATCTCTATGATTGGTTTATTAAAAGTTTGACACATGAGTGGCAAGAATAAGGGAATTTAAAAAGAGACCAAACAGATGATTTGAACTAAAATACAAGGAGAAAAATAGTTCAATTAAAAATATACAAACAAATAAAAACTGAACAGAGTATCCAAAATCTGAGGGATAATATTAGATAAGTAATATATGTGTAATTGGATACTGAATGGAAAATAGAGAATAAGGCAAAAGGAAAATTTGAAGAGATAATAGCTGAAATTTTCCAAATTTAATGAAACATAAATCTATGAATTTCAGAGAACAACAAGCAGCATAAACACACAGACCCACACACACCTAACTACATAATAGTTAAACTGCTGAAAACAAAGAGAAAATCGTGAAAGCAGCCAGAAAATAAAGAAATTCTATATCCTGAGGTATAAAGACAAAAATTACAGTGGACTTCTCATAATGAATCTATGAAACTCTGAAGACAATGTCTTTAGAATACTGAAATTAAAGAAATAAACATTATTGCTTTTTCAATAATTGTATTGGATGTCCCAGACAGTGCCCTAAAGAAAAAAGTCATAAACATTAGAGAGGAATAAGGAAAATGAACTTTATTCAGAGATGACATAAATATCGATGTAAAAATATCCAAAAATATCCAAAATGTGGAAAATGTAATATAACTAATAAGTGAGTTTGACAACATCACAGATACAAAAGTTAGTATGCAAAAATCAGTAGTGCTATATGCTAGCAACAGAAAACACACAGTTCAAACGTTAAAAGTACCAATTACCATTACATCAAAAATTATGAAATACGTAGGGATACATATGTACATGATTTGTACTCTAAAAACCACAAAACATTGTTGAGACAAATTGAGAGCTAAATAAGTGAAGGAATATATCATGGTTATGAAACTTCAACAAGCTTAATTATACGTAGAACAAAGTCCCTGAAGGGAGGTAGAGAACAAGAAAATCAAGAAATAATGGTTAAAATTTTTCTAAGTTGGAAGAAAACTCTAAATTCACAGATATGAGAAACTCAATGAGTCATCAATTACAAGAAACAGGAAGAAAGCTATATTAAGGCATTTCATAATGAAATCATTTAAAACCAGTGGTGAATAGGAAATATTAAGGGCAGCCAGAGAAGAAGAAAATGTAAGAAAAAAAAAGTCATGCAATGATGGCCATTCATGTAGTTTACAGTCCTGCAATTTCATTTTTATATTCCTGAATATATATTATTTTGATACTATGGCACATGTGTACCACATCAGTAAAAATGTACAGATTTTTTTTACAATGATGAATAAAACAAAACAAAAATTTAAATGTCCATTGACATAAGAAATGGTTTTATAGTGATATATTTACCCAGTGGAATACTTTACAGCCGTTGCCATGAATGGATGAGAAATACCAAAACATCATAAATTAGTTTTAGAAAAGTAATGTTGAGAGAAAAAGGTAAGTGATAAAACAATACGATAGACTTTAAAACCCACCAAAACTAATTTTAAAAACCATTTCAGATACGTATTTAAATGTGATAAAACCATATAAAAGGTATGCAGAAATAGATGCAAGTTATTAAAAATTTTCTAATTCTTGGGTTGGTTGAGAGGCTCAAGGATGCTGACTATATTTTATGCTTCATAAATTCATATTATTTATATCATTTTAAATGTATTAAATATGTTTAATAGATGATAAAGTGTAGAGAAATGGACTAAATTTATATATGTCTCATTGAATATATCTATATGTTGAATAAAAATGGTAAAATTCCATTTTTGCATATTAAAAAAACTGACAAGTATACATAATTCACAAATATATGCATGTGTGCAAAAGTTAAAAATAAATTAGAAGGGAATATACTAAATTCATGGTAATGGTTACCTTCATACACAACAATTAGGAGGACAGATTGAATGGGATTAGGTTCAGGATCCAATAAAATTTAAAATTTTGTCTGTAATATTTTCTTTTATTTAAAAAATTGAAAGTAACAAAATGCTGATAACAATCACTTATGAATGATGGACATATAAATGTTTTCTGTACAATTTCTAAGACTTTGTTCCTCAAAATTGAAATGATAATAAATTAAAGATTCTATGAAAATAGAAGTCCCAAAGTGTAGTTCCGCTTGGAGTCTTTTATATTATTTTTGTTCTGTCTTTCTCTCTTTCATGGTCATTCCTTTAAATATAATAATTGTTTCTTAAAAATCTTGAAATGCCTCAATTTATATGTAGGTTTATGTCACTATTTTTTATACAAACATTAACTCTGGATAGGAACAGGCCATTTATTAAAATGATTGTACCTTTGGGAAAAGGAAATACTCAAACTTTAAAAAGATTACTAGACATTGCTCCTGCTTTGATCCTAATTCCTGAAGTCCCAAAATGCCACTGTGGTCCCCTAACCAACCTGGAGGCTTACAGTGATAAGATAATAGCCAGGGTCCCTCTCTCATTGGCTCCAGTTGGTATGTTGACTCACTCCCACATATAGTTCCTTTGTGTGTAGTTGGAACTGGCACACTTGAGAACTGACATAATTTGCTCAATGGCACTCTGGACCCATGGGTGTGAGTGCTATCATGGTAAAAAGTGCTAAATGAAAGTGTCTGGAATTTCCCCTCCCTACCAAGCTGGTAAAGCAGGAATAATAACCTCATCTCCGAGTGAGCTGCAGAAGTTAATGCTACAATCAAAAGCTTGAATGAAATAGAGGTTAGTGATACCTATTTAACTCCCACTTAAATCTAAGGGTGGCTTCCTAGGAATTGTACCAGCTTCTTAGCAGGTGGCATTCCAATGAGTTGTGCTGGCACTGAAATGGGTGGCTTCCCAGTGAGTCACACTTCACACAAGTAGATTTGTTTCTAGTGATTTTCACCTGCACTCAAGGAGGTGGTTTTTGCTTACAAGTTCCATCCTTTGGCACCACAGCAACTTCTCTGGCACCCAATGGGCCGCAGTCACACCCAGTGATGCTCACTGCTCAGTTTTGTGGTGGTGGAGGGGGTGTCTTGTGTAATTCTCCTCAGCCCTAGGAGATAGGTAATGATTACTTCCTAAATATGCTGTTCTTCTATTCTTCAGACTTCTCTTTACCCCTCTTAACAGTTAATTCTTTGGTATCAGTTTATAATTTATTATATTAAATCTCTTTTTAAGTTAGTGGTGAGATTTCCATTGCTAACTGGACTCTGATTCATGCAAGAAAGCTCCAGATGTTTTGCTTATATTGAAAGCATAATTTTTGATAAATTATACTTTTCAGGAATTTTTTCCTAATTCATCCATATTGCCAAATTTATCATATAAACTTGTTCATATCTTTTTAATATGTAAGATCTATACAATGTTTCCCTTTCTAAATTCTAATGCTGATCATTTATGGCTTCACTATTTTTTTCTTACTCAGTTTGATAGAGTACCAATTTGATTAATGTTAACAAAGATATAACTTTAGGCTTTCAAAATTTCTTTGTTGTATTATTTTCACTTTATTAATTTCTGTTCTTTATAAATTTATTTACTATCAGTTTCTTTGGTTTTGAATACCTTTTCTTTTTATTTATTTATTTTGAGACAAAGTCTCGCTCTGTTGCCAGGCGCCAGGCTGGAGTGCAGTGGTGGGATCTTGGCTCACTGCAACCTCTGCCTCCCAGGTTCAAGCAGTTCTTCTGCCTCAGCCTCCCGAGTAGCTGGGACTACAGGCGCGCACCACCACGCCCAGCTAATTTTTGTATATTTTAGTAGAGACGGAGTTTCACCATGTTGATCTCTTGACCTTGTATTCCGCCCGCCTCGGCCTCCCAAAGTGCTGGGATTACAGGAGTGAGCCACTGTGCCTGGCCGCTCCTTTTCTTTTTATAGTTTATTGAGAAAGATAGATTCTTAATTTTTAATCATTCTTTTGAAAGTAGCTATTTAAAATGATCAATTTCCTAAATATAGCTTTAGCAATATTTCTTAAATTTTGCATATAATACTTTCATTGTAATTCAATTCCCAGTGTATTCTAATTTCTTTTTTTCCTTGCATTTGTGGATTTTTTGGGAAGCATATTGCTTGATTTCAAGTTATTTGAGAAGCTTTCTAGTTTTTTAAACATTAATTTTTGATTTAATTTTACTGTGATCAGAAAATGTACTTCAACTAATTTTGGTCCTTAGAAAATCATTGAGATGTTCTTTATGGTACAAATATGATCAAATGGTAAATGTCCCATGTGCCCTTGGAAAAAATGTTTATTCAGTAGCTGTTGCATATCATGTTCTATATTTTTTCATTAGGTTGATTTATTCTATTTTGCTACTTAAATCTTATTCTTACTGATTTTTCTCTCTTAAATCTATCAGTTACCAGATGTTTGTTAAAAAGTTTTACTTTGTGTATTTATTTAGTTTTTCTGTCTCTGCTGTCATATTTTTTGTTTTAAATATTTTAAGAACATGTTATTGTAAATATAACTTAGAATTTTTAAACATTCTCATTAATGTATTTACCATTACAAAATGTCCCTGAACATCTTTATTAATGTTTCTTAGCTTCCAGTTTGGGTTATTTGCTATTAGTATAGCTATGCCAGATTTCTTCGTATTATTTTTATGGTATACAATTTTCTATACTTTTTTTTCAATCTCTTTGTGCCATATATTTAAGCTGTGTCTCACTGGCATTATATACCTTGTTTATGGTTTATTCAATCTGAAAATTTTTACTTTTTGAGTTAATGGTTTATATTTTTAAAACCTATCATCTTGCTATTTGATTATTAGTAGATTTTTTTTTTCCTTGTGTCTTTTGCCTTCTTTTGACCAATTGGTTTTTTCCATTTTGTTTTTTATGGTTCACTATATATTCTTATTATTGTCTTAATGCTTACTTGGTAAATTATAATGAGTGTCTTTCGCTTAATAAAGTTACTATGAATTAGTATTTTCACCAGTGTTTTAACCATTTTCCAGCAACGTACAAACCTTAGATATCTTTTAATCCATTTGGTAATCCATATTTTAAATTTTACAAGATAATTACTATCATTTACCTTGGACAGTATTAGTTTGTATTATTTATCCATATATTTATCAGGTTTTTGTTTTGTTTTGTTTTACTTTTTATGCAGTACTGCATTTCTGTATTACCATTTATCATCTCTTCTTTTAATTCAATAATTCCCTTTGGTGTCTCTTACAGTGTAAGTCTGAAGATGATGAATTATTTCACTTTCTGTATTTCTGGCAATGTTTGTATTTTGCCTTTATTTATAAAGGATATTTTCACTGGGTATAGGATGCTGGGTAGTTAGTTTTCTTCTCCTTTACAAACCTTTAAATGTTTTATTCCACTGACCTATGACTTTCATTGTTTCAATTTAAAAGTCAGCTATAAATTTTATCATAGATTCTTTGGAGATGATGTGTCTTTTTTTTTGTCTGGATGTCTTTAAGATATTCTATTTTAGTTTAATACAAAGAAATTTCGCCATGATGTGTTTCAGAGTTCTTTTTATTTTTTGTGTTTGAGGTACAAAAAGATTCTTGAATGTGTGAGTCAGTGTCTTCAGTTTAGAGTAATTCTTGGTTAGTATTTCCATAAAATTCTATTCCACTTGCTCTCTTCTGTTTTTCTGGGGCTCTAATTACATCTTAGATATTATTATCACGTCTCTTACATGTATTTATGCAGGTTTTCTTTTTTTCTCCATTCTTTACTCTGATTTTATTCTGGTAACATTTTTTCCAATTCTCTAATTTTACCTTCTTTTTTACCCAAACAACTGTTAAACCTATTTCTTACCTTTATAGTTTTACTTCTTGTATTTAAAAAATAATTTTTGGATAAATTATCATTTTCTAGTAAATTTCTCCATCTTGTCACCCAATGTCTTGAACATGGTAGAGCTATTTAAAAGTCCATGTCTGATGTGTGGTATCTATATCACCTGGGGGCCATCTCCATTATCTATTTTTTCTTGGCTTTTAGTTTATTATTACTTTTTTTTTTTACTTTCTCTGTTGCTGCCACCTAGGATAATTATTTACTTATTTATGTCATGCAGAGGTGAAAAAGGAATAAGAGATGATCAACATTTTTATAACTCAGAAAAGAAGAAACCAAAGTTTGCTCCCCTACGTAAAGAGTAAATAAAGGTAGAGATAAGACTGAATCTAACCATTCTTATTGAGTGCTTGATACTGTGTATAAAAAGAGTATATAAAAGCTCTGAATAATGTTAACTTCTAGCAGAGAGGATTTACCTTTTTTTTTTTTTCTCATAGGCAGTTATAGTAGGGATTTATCACCTTTACATGGTGAAGGAATGGGAGGCATTGAACTGGATTTCAGATGTTGTGAAAACTGCTCCATTCCTAGTTTAAGGAAATCCTAAAGAAGGGCCTTTTAAGGACTGCAGTGAAAGCAAGAGATGGTTTTTGGGGTCGATTCTCCTTTCCAGGACTTGAATGCCAATTTTTATATTTCTAGCATTATGAGAAGGGCAAAAGCTTTGCTTAGCTTTCTAGCTTTTTAGCTAATGCTTTCTTCTTAGCTGCTCAGTCTCTCATGCTGAAAATATTGGGACTAAATAAATTCAAGGAGAAAAGCAGCATGGGAAGTTATGCTGACTGCTCTCCAATTCTCTTCTCCTAAACCTAGTCCTCTCAAAACCTGGCTACATTGAGAGCCCCATCTAATTGTTTTCTTTCTCCTAGGCCCATGAATCTGCTGAAAACTATGAGCCTTACAGTTCAACCTGATCTCTTGTCCAGGACCACATACTGATTGCCAGATGCCTTAAGGAAAGAGTGGCAGAGAATGGTGACCTCGCCTCAAAGTTTTTCCTTTTTCTTGGATCATACATAGCCTTTCAAGGTCTTACTGATTTTGTCGCTCTCTGATTACTTCAAATAGATAATTTAAAAAATGTTTATCTAGTTTTAATTTTTTTCTTGGAGTGAGGATTGGTCTGGTACAGCTACTCTATCACAGCCATAAACCAAAATTTAAAAGGATAATGCTGTCATATAAAAATCAGAATTGCTACTTTCTCTTAGAAATTAAAAAAAAAAAATCTAACATCACTGAGCCCACATTGCTGCATGACAGCAATGGCTAGAAGCAAATAGTCCCTGTCCTTTTCATTTCAGTTATATGTTCTCCAGTGGGTTTTTCTTCTTCTTCTTTTTTTTTTTTTGTCTGCCTAACTAAAGGATCCCTGACAATGAAAAAAGAAGAGGGTCCATGATCAAGCTTTGAGTGATTCCAATACGTAATTGTGTTGTAGAAAAGGAGAATCAAAAGTAATGTGAGAATGCATAGCCAAAGAAGTAAAGAAAAACTAGAAGATTATTATATCATGGAAGTCAAGGGAAGACAGTGTTTCAGGATGGAGAAAGAGGGTCAACTGTACTGAGTCCTGCTAAGGCTTCAAGTCAGGCTAGCACTAAATATTCTAGTATCCTGAGTGACATAAATGTCATTGATGATCTTAGGAAAAGTATTCTTAGAAGATTTATAGCCAGGTTGGGTGGTTTGTGTAGTGAATCAGAGATGTTGAAATAAAGTAGTGAATATAGACAACTAGTTACCAAGTCTGTGACAGGAAGGAAAGAGAAAGATGGGGGCAGGAGAAAATATGTGCAGTTGAGCGATAAATAGAAGAGTGGTCTTTTTTACTGCCTCCTTAGCACATTAGCTGGCCTTTCCCACTTTCATGCCAGATGAAATGCTGCAAAGACATTTTCTTGATGGCAAAGAAGAGTAGAAGAGCTGGTCAGCATTTCCATATCTCAGAAAAGGAGGAAGCAAGCCTTGCTGGGCTATCTGGAGGCTAATTTAGGTTGCTAGAGGAACAAGTAAATTAAGGCAGAAAAAAAGACTGACTCCCACCATCTGCCTGACCTGAGGAGTCACTGTATCTGTATTGTATGAAGTCATCTTTCCTGCCTTTAGAAAAAGCAGCGCTCAGAAGACAGCAGCCAGGGGCTGCCTTATTTTTTCTTTATAAAAACAAGAGGAGGGCTGGGACATTTTCCCCACTAGCTTCAGGGATCTGTTAATTGGCTCCCTAGTAAAATTACAGAAGCAGCTTGCCTGATAATGATTGTAAATGACAGAGACGATCAGGTTTACCTTGGGACGTCCCCAGGGGACTTGCAGCTAGTTTAGTCTGAACTTAGCGTCAGCTGCTCAGGTTCCTTTCTTCTCAGCATGCCATGGCTGGCTTCATCCTGTAGTCTTTCAGATCTAATTAGTGTTAGGGCCTTTCCTCCCTGGCTCCCTCCTGTCCCCAGCAGCACTTCATTCTTCTCACTGCCTCCCTTCCTTCTCACTGTTCAGACCTCCCTGTGCATGCAAATCAAGGAACTGACTTGAGATGACTTTTAGATGGCCTGGAAGAAACAACTCTTAAGTTTTGAGCTTTAAGTTGTTTTTCCTCCAGGAAAATATACATCAACCTCATTGAAGTTTAACCTCCCTTAACTCCTTTATGGTTTGAAGGTATGCAGCTTGAGAATTTTATAATTAATTAGAGGTGTTGGAAGATATGATATGTCTTAAATAGAAGTTAACATGCCAAATAGCAGAATGTTGGTGGAGGCAGTTTCATTAAAACCAAACCTCCAGATCTTTTCAATTTTTTCAGAAACCTCTGTGTGCGTGTGTGTCTGTATTTATATGTGTATGCATATTTGTGTATATATATGTGTGTATGTGTACTATATGACACATATATATTGTACATACATATGCACATGTATATTTTCCTGAGAGGTAGTTTTAATTGAAACCATATCTTTTTAATTTTTCAGAAACCACTGTGTATATGTATTTATATGTGTATGCATACTTATGTATGTGTATTAGTATATGTATGTGTGCATGTGTACTATGTGACACATATATGTTGCATACATACATGCACATGTATATATCTCTTGAAAATATTGCTTTCAAACTTTGATGTATAAATCATTTATAAATCTTGTTAAAATTCAGTTTCTGATTCAATAGGCCTGGGACCCACTTTCAGGTAATACAGATGTTGCCGGTTGGGGACCGTATTTTGAACAGCACATCTTAAAGAGTTTTTCATGTATTGCCTCAAGCTTCTTCCTCTTACCCTAATTGCCCTACTCTTCAGTTCTGTTCAAATGTTGCTCCAGTATTTCTTTAGACTACTTAAATAAAACAATTCATTTGATAGAGGATGTTTTCTCTATTTCTCAAAATAACAAATGGTTAGCTATTGAGTAAAGCGGAGTCTTGATTTGTATTCTGGTTTCCTGTTCCAGCTAAGTATGTTGGGAAACATGAAGACAATGCAACATTCCTCTAGACTGACGTCAGTTTACTGCATCATCCTTTCTCTAATTTAGTATAACAAATTGAACAATTAACTAATGTTTCAGAAATCATCTATTCCTACATATGCATACAAAGTTACAAATTCACTTCTTTTTACTAATTTATATGCATATAACCATTTGTTTTATAGTGGTTAAAAACACATTACACAAAATTTACCCCCTTAAGCATTTTTAAGTTTATAGTAAAGTATTAACTATATGCACATTGTTGTGCAACAGATATTGGAAACTTTTTCATCTTGCAAAACGAAAACCATATACCCATTAAATAACACCACTTTACCCTCTCCCCCAGCCACTTGCAACCACGATTCTACTCTCTAAGAGTTTGACTTTTGATACCATACGTAAGTGGGATCATACAACATTTGTCTTTTTGTAGCTAGTTTATTTCACTTAATGTCCTCAAGTTTTATCTGTGTGGTAGCATGGATACAATATTTTCTTTCTTATTAAGGTTAAATATTTCATTGTAGGCCTATATCACATTTTCTTTATCCATTCATCTGCTGACGAACATTTAAGTTGCTTTTACCTGTTGACTATTGTGAATAATGCCACAATAAACATGGGCACATGGAATATTCCTTCTAGATACTGTTTTCATTTTTGGATAATCAGAAGTGGACTGCTGGATTATATGGTAATTCAATTTTTAACTTTTTGAGGAACCTCCTTACTGTTTTCCGTAGTGGCTACAACATTTCACCTTGCCACTAATAGTATACAAGGGTTCCAATTCCTCCATGACCTTGTCAGCACTTGTTATTTTCTGTTTGTTATTTGCTTAGCTTTTTTGAGACAGCATCTCACTCTGTTGTCCAGGCTGGAATGGAGTGGTGCAATCATAGCTCACTGCAGCCTTGCTCTGGGCTCAAGCAATCCTCCCACCTCAGCCTTCCAAGTAGCTGGGACCACAGTTGCACACCACCATGTCTGGTTAATTTTTTATTTGTTTTGTAGAGACAGGGTCTTGCTTTGCTGCCTGTGCTAGTCTGGAGAACTCTTGGGCTCAAGCAACCCTCCAACCTCAGACTCCCAAAATGCTGGGATAAGAGGAGTGAGCCACCTTGCCTGTTGTACATATTGATGGTGTATGTAGTGATGTTTCAATAAATAAAATGTATAGTGATTAAATTAGGGTAGTTAGCCTATCCATTATCACAAACATTTATTTTTTTTTTGGTCTTGGGAACATTTAAAATCCTCTCTTACAGCTATTTGAAAGTTTTAATAACATACTGTTAACTATAGTCATCCTACAGTGCTATAGAACAGTATAACTCATTCTTCCCATCTAGTGGTTATATTGTATTCTTTAACCATTTTTTTTTCTCCCACCTCCTCCTTTTCTCATCCTCTGGTAACTTCTATTCTTACTCTCTACTTCCATGAAATCAACTTGTTTAGCTTCTGCATACAAGTGAGAACATGCAGTATTTATATTTTTGTTCCTGGCTTATTTCACTTAAAATAATGTCCTCTAAGCTCAGTCACGTTGCCATAAATCACAGGATTTTATTTTTCTAATGGCTGAATAGTACTTCATTGTGTGTATCGATCACATTTTCTTTATCTGTTCTTCTGTTGATGGACACTTTGGTTGATTCCATATCTTGACTTTTGTGAACAGTGCTGCAATAAACATAGGAGTGGAGCCATCTCTTCAACATACTGATTTCCTTTCCTTTGCATATGCAACCAGCAGTGGGATTGCTGGACCATAGGGTTGTTCTGCTAGTAATTTTCTAAGGAATCTCCTTACTATTCTACATAATAGGCATACTAGTTTATACTCCCACAAACAGTATGTAAGAGGTCCCTTTCTCCCCACACTCACCAGCATTTGTTGTTGTTGTTTTTGTTTTGTCTTTTTGATAATGGCCATTCCAAGTGGGTTAAGATGATATCTCATTATGGCTTTATTTTACATTTACTGATAATTAGTGATGTTGAACATTTTTTCATATATTTGTTGGCCATTTGCACGTCTTCTTTTATGAAATATCTGTTTGGATTATTTGCTATATTTTTAACCTGATGATTTTTTTCTTTTCTTTTCTTTTTTTTTTGCTCTTGAGATTCTTATATATTCTGGATACGAATCTCATGTCAAATCAATAGTTTGCAAATATTTTCTCCCATTCTGTAGGTTATCTTTTCACTGTGTTGATTGTTTCCATTACTGTGCAGACACTTTTAAGTTAGATATAATCTCATTTGTTTATCTTTTCTTTTGTTGCCTGTGCCTTTGAGGTCTTATTTATAGAATTTTTTTTTTACATGCCAATGTCCTAAAGCGTTTATCATTTATTATTTTATTAGTTGTCTTACAATTTTGGGTCTTATATTTAAGTCTTTACTCCATTTTGAGTTGATTTTTGCATAAGGTAAGAGATAGGAGGCTGGTTTCATTCTTATGCATATAGATATCCAGTTTCTCAGCTCCACTTATTAAAGAGATTGTCCCTTCCCTAATGCATGTTCATAGTGCCGTTGTCAAAAATAAGTTAGCTGTAAATATATGTATTTATTTCTGGTTCTCTATTTTATTCCACTGATCTATATATCCATTTTATACCAATATGATACTCTTTTGTTTATCATACAAAGATTTGTAGTATACTTTGAGGTGTACTTAATACTCCTTTTTTGTGTTCCATAGGTTTTTGTATGTTGTTTTTCAATGGTAATTTGTTTCTAGAAATTTAAAATTTTCTTCTTAATTTCCTCCATGACTCATTGGTCATTCAAAAATATGGTGTTGATATTTTATGTATTTGTATATTTTTGAATGTTCTTGTGGTCAGAAAAAAATACATGGTATGATTTTAATTTTTTAAAATTTTTGAGACTTGTTTTATGTCCTAACAAATGGTTAATTTAGGAGAATATTCCATGTGCTGATAAATAGAATGTATTTTGCAGCTATTAGGTGAAAAGCTCTATAAATGTGTTGGGTCAATTTTGTCCACAGTGCACCTTAAATTTGGTGTTTCTTTGTCCATTTTCTGTTTAGATGGTCTGTACAATGCTGAGAGTGGGATGTTGAAGTTCCCAAATATTATTATTCTGGAATCTCTCTCTCTTTAGATCTAATAATATTTGCTTTACATATCTGGGTGCTCTGGTGTTAATGCCTATATGTTTTCATTTGTTATATACTCTCACTGAATTGATCCCTTTTTTGTTACATAATGTTCTTCTTTGTCTCTTTTTACAGCTTTTGATGTAAAGTCTGTTTTATTTGATAGATATGTAGCTACTCCTGCTTGCTTTTGGTACCCATTTGATATTTCAAGGAATATCTTTTTCCATCACTCCACTTTCAGTTTATTTGTGTCTATTCAGGTGAATTGATTTCTCATAGGCAGAATATATGTCTGTTTATTTTTTAAATTCATTTGGCCAGTCTATGTCTTTTAATTGGGAAATCATTTCACATCAAAATTACTGATAGGGGAGAACTTACTCCAGTCATTTTATTGTTTTCTGGTTGTTTTGTATATCCTTTTAAAATTTCCACCTCTATTATTGTTTATAATTGTGGTTTGGTTTTGTGTCACAATAAGATTCTTTTTTTTTCTTCCTGTATTTGCTTTACAGGTGAGTTTTAGAATTTTTTTGTGTTTTCATGATGACTGTTATTACTTTTTTAGTTCCAAATGTAGGACTATCTTAAATGATTCTTGTAAGATTGGTCCAGTATGATAAATTCCCTTAGTTTTTGCCTGTCTGAGAAAGACTTTACTTCTTCATTTCTGAAGAATAGATTTGCTGGGTACAGTGTTTTTGGTTGGCAAATTTATTTTCTTCCAGCACTTTGACTGTATTATCCCATTCTTTTTTGACCTGTAAGGTTTCTGATGAGAAATCTGCACTGGTCTAATGGAGATTCTTTTACATGTGACTTGATATTTTTATCTTGCTATTTTTAGAATTCTTTGACTTGTGAAAATTTGACTATAACATGCCTCGGAGAGGATCTGTCTGAGTTGAAGGTATTTGGGGATTTTTGTTGTTTCTGGAACAGATGTCCATCTCTTTTCCTAGAGTTGGCAAGCTATTATTTCACTGTTTGTTTTCTATATCTTTTCCTGTCTATTCTCCTTTTGGGACTCATATAACATGAATATTTGTTTATTTGAGCCCCATAAATCCTATATACTTTCTTCTATCTTTTTTTTTGAAATGGAGTCTTGCTCTGTCAACCCAGGCTGGAGTGCAGTGGCACGATCTTGGCTCACTGCAACCTCTGTCTCCTGGGTTAAAGC
Organism: Cheracebus regulus; assembly: GCA_963574635.1. NCBI lineage: Eukaryota > Metazoa > Chordata > Mammalia > Primates > Pitheciidae > Cheracebus > Cheracebus regulus. Next base: position 46,178 of record CAUYQU010006346.1, read on the forward strand.
AACTCTCCTGCCTTAGCCTCCTGAATAGCTATGATTATAGGTGCTTGTCACCAGGCCTGGCTAATTTTTGTGTGTTTAGTAGAGATGGGGTTTTACTATGTTCCCAGACTGGTCTCGAACACCTGATCTCAGGTGATCCACCTGCCTTGGCATCCCAAAGTGCTGGGATTACAGGCATGAGCCATCATGCCCAGCCTATAACTTTCTTCATTCTTTTAAGTTCTTTTTTTCTTTTTCTTTTTCATCTGCCTGGGTTATTTCAAAAGATCTGTCTTTCAGGTCAGGAATTCTTTCTCTTGCTTGCTCTAGTATTTTATACAAGATCTGGACATTTTTATTTATTCATTAAGTTCTTCTGCACTAAGATTTCTGTTTGGTTCTTTCTTATGGTATTTATCCCGTTGAGTTTCTCATTTAGATCATGAACTTTTCTCCTGATTCACCACATTGTCTGTCTTTATGCTCTTGTGTTTTACTGCATGTCTTTAAGATTATTATTTTGATTTCCTTTTGTAGCATTTTGTGAATTTCCTTTTATTTGTGATCTGTTACTGGAGAATTATTTTGTTTCCTTGGTAGTGTCGTGTTTTCTTGCTTTTTCATGTCATCTCTAGAGTGGTACTCATTTGGAAACAGGTTTTTCTTTATTAATTCTTTATTCCGTTTCAAATTTTCAAACTGAAAATTTGAAATTTTCAGTTTCAAGTTTCTGCTACACATGGCATACATTTAAACATTACATTGCACATTATTTGAGCTTGGGACTTCAATTTCTCATGATAAGTGTTTTTTGTACCCAGATTCATAAGCAAAGATAAATGTTTTTGCTCTTCTTTTGGCCAGTGGAAGGAGGCTATCTGTTGCTTCTTGCTCAGATGGGCTGTTCTTTCCCAGATCAAAGTTATATTGGTTCTCAGTTCCTGTCTCATCTTATGGCTCCCCCATGACATCATAATCTCAGCCACTGGCTAAGCAGTCCTACATATTAGGCCTGTATCTCTCACAGACACCCTCTCTGGCTATGACTTCCCTCTCGCTTTTGCCTGGGAGTTTTCTATTTAAAGAACTGCTATAGGCCAGGTATGGTGGCTCACATCTATAATTACAGCACTTTGAGAGGCTGAGGTGGGCAGATCACTTGAGGTCCAGAGTTCGAGACCAGCCTGGCCAACATAGTGAAACATCATGTCTATTAAAAATTCAAAAATTAACTGGGTATGGTGGCATGTGCCTGTAGTCTCAGCTACTCAGGAGGCTGAGGCAGGAAAATTGCTTAAAACTTGTAGGCAGAGGTTGCAGTGAGCTGAGATTGCACCACTACACTCCAACCTGGGTGACAGAATGAGACACCATCTCAAAGAAAAAAAAAGGGAACTGCTATATATATTTAAAAATTATTATAATTTACCTAGCATTTCTGAGTGTTTGTAGCAGAGAGAAAATCCATTTGAATTCAGTTAGTTATACTTCTGAAACCCTAAGTGCCAGACTGATCTTTGAAAAGTATACAGTTGACCTTTGAACAATACAGGGGTTGGGGGCCCTAACCCACCATACAGTCAAAACTTCACATATAAATTCTGACTCCCTTCAAATTTAACTACTAATAGCCTACTCTGGACTGGAAGATAACATAAACAGTTGATTAACAAACATTTTTGTATGTTATATCTTTTTTATACTGCATTCTTATAATAAAGCAAGCTAGAACAAAGAAAAAAAATTTTTGAGACAGAATCTCTCTCTGTCACCCAGGCTGAGGTGCAGTGGCATGATCTTGGCTCACTACAACCGCTGCCTCTTGGGTTCAAGCAATTCTTCTGCCTCATCCTCCTGAGTATCTGTGACTACAGGTGTGTGCCACCATGCCTGGTTAATTTTTGTATTTTTAGTAGAGATGGGGTTTCACCATATTGGTCAGGCTGGTCTCAAACTCCTGACCTCATGATCTGCCCACCTCGGCCTCCCAAAAGTGCTGGGATTACAGGCATGAGCTACCACACCAGGCCAAGAAAATGTTATTAAGAGAATCATAAGGAAGAGAAAATACATTTACTATTGAGTGGGAGTGGATCATCATAAAGATCTCTTCCTTGTCATCTTCATGTTATGTAAGTTGAGGAGGAGTGAAAAAAGGAGGGATTGGTCTTGCCGTCTCAAGAGAGAATGAATAGCTGTATAAGTGGACCCATGCAGCTCAAACTCGTGTTGGTCACGGATCAGCTGTAAATCACATCACTCACTCTAGTATTTAACATTGTTAAAGAGCTTCTCATCACACTTAGAATCAAATGTAATCTTTTTTTGTGTATAGAGTCTTTATTAATTAGGTACTGCCTATCTTTCCAATCTCATCTCATATAACTTTTCCTCTGTTTTTCTTTCACTATGCTTTAACAATGCTAGATTTCTTTCTTATTTCCTACCTTCTTCAACTAGAATGTATGTTTCATGGAGAAAGCAACTTTGTCTTGGTTACTTGGTTACTGGTTACCATCGTAGTTACTTGCTGTATCCTAAACATCTAGCACAGTGCCTGATATGTAGTAGGAAGTGAAAAAATGTGTTAAATAAATGAAGATGGAAGCAATGCTCAACACCTTCTAGTTCAACTTTATCTTTTTGCAAACAGTGAAATGAGCTGAGGAAGGTTTAAGACCTTGCCTAATATTAAAAACAAAACAAAATCTTTAATGAGATATCCAAAATATGTACTCAGGTCTCTTGACTCTCCTCTCCTATATTCTATCTGGTGACCACTCTGCTGGTTATAAAAAGTCTGTATCAGGGATTTTGAAAGATAATAAATAGACTATAGGGCAACCTATGTCTTCCTTCCCACTTACATGATTAATTTTGTGAAGTATATGCATACACAAATTTTTCTGGTGAGGAAGTCTGTGGCTTTCATCCAATTCTGAAAGTATTAAAGCATCAAAAAACTTAAGAACTTCTGGCCTACATATTGTTTGTGAACTAAGTTGCTTGTATGTTTCCCTTGTCTTCATATCAGTTCTTCTATTAACAAGAAGCAAACAATTATTATGAACTAAATATTCACCATATTGCCAAAAGTCCTGGTGTTTATGACTTGTATTATTAAAATGTTGTCACTTATAGGTGAAGAGTTGGATTCTGGAGCTATAGAATCGCCTGGCACATAAATTTAGGGGTACTCTGACAACTTTATCAAAACTGACAACATGAATGTTCACACACTGGCTGTAGATGCATAGGACCAGATATTTCCTTAGCCAGATTTTCAGGTACTCATTTCCCTAAAATGCTAAAATACTAGATTGTGAACATGCATAGGGCCAATCCATAATTTCTTTCTCAGGTAAATTCTGTCTGTACTAAACCTGCTATGTGTACAGATTGGCCAGGGGGATGGGGAAAAGGAACTCCCAGGCCATGGACCCTCCTACTTTCTCTGAGCACCGTCCTTCATTCAGAGGCACCCGGATCCTCAGCCCTTAATAGTTGGAATGGAGTGGCCAAAGCTGAGCCCATCACATACTGTTAAAAATTAGGGTTGAGATTTAGAGACAGTCAGTTAAAGCTTTGATATGCCTATAACTCTACCTATAAATTTGGAATTGCAGGAAGATGTATCTTGCCATATAAATGGAAAAGCAAAGAAAGTCCATCTGAAAAAAGGGAAGGATGAAGATGACTTTGGTAGTCTTTAAATTTGTTTTTTAAATTTCCTTGGTTCCTGACAAATTTCTTTAAAATTACTCTATTTTCCACATAGATTGAGTAGATTTCTTTACAACCAAAGCTTAACTGATGCAAAATTACATTTCCTGTAGATGGATATTTTTGTGTTTCTTTAGTTTGTTTTCTTTCCTTTATTAGCTTTATTTTCTTTCCTTCTATAGCTCCCTTATTATATTTCAAAGTATAATGCCTACAAGTGCTGGAGTGAAATAAACCAGGTTTGGATGTTGATTCAATCACTTACTAACTGAATGGAATGATTTGGATATACTTAGAGTAAAAAAACTATTTGTTCTTTTATTGGAAATTCGTATTTAACTTGGCGTGTTTATTTCATCTGGCAACACTATTTGTGACATAGTTTCTTGCTTTGTAAAACAGAAGCAATAATACCAAATCAACATATATATTGTTAAAAATGTCAAGGGTATAATAAATGTTATATAAAACAATTTATGAGGAATGGTTATTTTCTTTCTTTGCCCCCATCCCCACTGCCCTCCTACCTGTGTTGTATTGATAATGCAAGGAGTTTGCTTACAAAGTTTATTATTATAAGATGACCAATTGAGAGCAGATACATCCTAGATGTGCTGAACTTTTGTTTACAATGTAAACAGAGCAACCTGTAGGTGAAATGACTTAATTTTAAGATAAGATTTATAGAGCAGTGGATTGGTTTGCTCTGGAACATGGAATGGGGAAATGTTTCAGACCTTTTATGCAATGATGTCTCTATTCTTGAATTAGAGAATTTGGAAAGTTACATGCTTTAATCTGTCTTATTTTACTTAGGCACCCCATCCCAGGATACGGTAACATTCACTTTTTATGAAACTGTACTATGTTTCAGGCGTATGCCTATAAGACTTCCAGGGGAAGTTTTACAGTCAAATTGTTTTCCAATTCCAATCACATCTCCTAATCTGGTGTTTCTCACCTCCTGTAAAAATGAAGTGAAATAAAAATACAATGAAATAAAAAGTATAATGGGGAGGGAAAGAGGGAAATATATACGTTTACTATTTGCCTGTTCTGGGATTTTTAAATGTAAGATTCTTGATTGGGGTTGGGTGTCTGTTTACTTCTTCTTTCCTATGTCTGAGTAATACTCGTTTTCATCTTGATTGCTTGTATTTCCTGACCTGGGAAATCTAGCAAGTACTGGAGGACTTCTTAAACACAGCTCAAATTTACATGTTTTCTGCTCAAAGGCAACGGAGCAATGAACTTTCCTTACCGAGGCATTTATCATATATTCCTTTATTTATCACACAAGATCCAGTAGGATTAGACTTTTGTCTCATTTGAAACAGTGTGGCCTTCATGAACCATTAAGCAATGAGCACAAAAATGGCATGCTTCCATTTTTATTTTCCTTGTTCAAAGTTACCATCTTGGGAGATGATTTGTAAGGAGCAAGTGAAGAGCACATGAAGAATATGGGCAGGTCTAGTATGGCTCTGAATATGCAGAGAAGTCCTCCTCATCATTAACCTCCTTGTCTGAGGTTTTCCTTCCATTTTCTTTTTCATTGTCACCTAAAAGTATCGGGGATGATGTAACACTGTGTGTTCTACTCTGATCCCATGATGTTTGATTAGCAAAAGAAGGAGAGTTACTTCTAGACTGGTAAGGATAGACTGGTGAATACAATGTCTCATCACCTGGATCAATGGCAGGAGCAAAATTTGTGTCTGAATATGTCTCTGTTGTCTGTGGTGCATTATTTACAATTTCATTTGACTTTTGCAATGAAGACTCTTCATTCCTTTTATAACAAGCAGTGCTGAAGGGTATGGCACAAAACACAAGATCTGAGGGCAGCAACTTGAACTCATTGGCTGGCCGGGTGATCACAAACCTGTAAGACAAGTCAAAGATAAATGTTGAGCCTGTGCAGCTGGCCAGTGTGGCAACAGGCAGTGGCCCAAATAAAGAAGTCATTTTGCTGGGCCCAAAGAGAAAACATTTTTGTTTTGTTTTGCTTGTGGGGTTTCTGATTAGTAGTAAATATCTATTTACTACTTACTCTTGAAGCACAGTGCAAGAGGAGGGGTTCTAAAGTAGAAATGCCTTGCTGCACTCATCTTTTGTTCTAGTGGGTTGGCGGGGAAGACTGTGGTTTTGATTGGTTGATGTCTAGTGGGCCTACTCCAGGTCTGTTTGCTTTTAATAGACGCTATACTCATGAATTAAACGGCCACAGTATTGATCACTTAGACGAGCTTCATCAACAGGAAGATGACATGTATTTCAGGTATTTTCATCCTGGCTTAGATCTGCTCTAATCTAATACTTATGTCACCAATTTTCCACACAGAATGTAGCCTGGCCAATGGAGAAAAGCATTAAAAAAAGTTCTGTTTGAAACCCTGACTGGCAAGCAAATAACAAATGTCAGTGAACCCTAAAGAATACCCAGAAGCCTTAACACAGCATCAGATACATAGCAAATGCCCAATGTGAGTGCAACAGTGCTTATGTGGGAATATTGAGGCAGGGTGGCCTTGTATGACTTTCATCCTGCATTGCCTCGCTAGTGCCTCAAATGATCACCTCTTTCTTAGCATAGATCTCAAGGCACCGTTGAACTTCCTTCACTGAATAACCTACCCAGTTTTATCTTTCCTACCAAGTCCTCTATAACCTCCATTCTATGCTTAAACAAAATCTGTGGAACAAGATCACATATTCTGTTTAAAACAAAAGTAACAATTCTACCCCCACCCACCCAGGTCCCCTCAAATATTAATATAAGCTATATATTCTCCCAGTTACCACGTTGCAAGGGCTATACAGAGGTGTTTGGGGGAGGAGTGGAGTTCAGGCAGAGAGGGAGAGAGAGAGAGCTATTTCCAGAACATCACTCCTCCCCTATTGTCTTGGTGGTGGGTGCTATAAAGTGCCTTCTTTACATATCCATCGGAGTCATCTATTGACCTCCACTCTTATTTTGGCCTTTGGCACTTGACATGCTTTTCCTTTCAAGCTCTAGTGCAGCCATTCTTTTACATGCCTGCAGTGTCTATGTGGCCACAACTCCAGCTTTCAGACACATTGCTATGACTTCCAGTACCCAATGATCTTTACCTCCAAACAACTTTTCTGGCCATGTCCTAGATGTTATAATTTCTAAAATTCTTCCACCTTTAAAATCTTAAGTTTCAATAAATCACTGCTGACTACAGCTTCTCATCATACTGTCTCTCTCACTCCCTTAACCCGGAGTACATCTACGTCATTGGAATTTCTAGTCTTTGTTCTTTCACTATATGGTCTAGTATTTCTTCACAAATTCGCAATAAGCCTCATCTTCCACTCCTCTCAATAGCTAATCTAAAGGTTGACTCCTTTCTTGACTCCTGATAATGTTTCTTTGATCGTTCTCTCAGCAATGACTGTGCACTGAGAAATCCTAGTGTGAGATAAAAATTCCCATAAGCCTAGCCCTCACCTAGAGCTAGATCAGCCTTGGCATCTCTTTTATTCCTCCTTTTCTCCTCTGGGCCAGAAAACTTGTTGCTGTTGATATTTTCTATTCAAGAACACTCCACTTTGAGTAATTTGGCTTCCTTCTCCTTTCTCCTGGAACAGGTCCCATCAATCTATTTCCACTCTATTCCTTTCAATTTCTTCTTCCCTACTGAATCCTGTCCATTCTCACTGTGGGGATCTTAGCCTGGACATACACAATTGTGTTGTCTCCAGACTGTAACTTTTCCTTTTCCTTTGCCCTCCACCTACATTTCTGTCTTCCTTGGGGCTGTCAGAGTGGTCTTTCTTTAAATTGAAAGCTGAACATACCACCCCTATGATTTATATGTAAAAAGCACCATGGCTAGAAAACAAGATCTCAATCAATATTTACCCAATGAGTCCAGCAGAAAACAAGTACATCTTTCTAATGTGGCCAGTGGTGTTCAGCTTTAGAAAGCTATACAGACGTGGATGAGGAGTAAGTTGCAAAACTGAAATGTGGAGCTGATTTAAAATCTAGCTCCACATTTCAATTTTCACTGGGGGACAGAAATTCCATTCTCCTTACATGGCCAATATTAATTGGACCCTAATTATTCAGGTCCCTCTTGTTTATACCCATCCCTCCTTATTCTTACATAGTTCTTTATTTTCCATGCACCCTTCCTTGCAACTGTGGGCCCTGAGCTCTGGAATTCTCTTTCACATTGGATAAAGTAGCCTTGGTTCTTATGCTTGGATGGGTGGATGGTGCTTCCAATTTGGCACACTTCCCTTTTGTTTTCCAGGTTAAGGTCCTCTTCATCTATTATTCTGTATAAGCCAACACACAGGATTCCAAAAAGATCTAATGAGCCACAGAACAGTTGTCCAAAGGTGTTTCTTGGCTGGGGAGAGAAGAGACAAACATATGTCTGCTGAACACTTTGATTAAGCAATTATGAGCACTCACTGGAGCTGGGCACTTTGATTAAGCAATTATAAGCACTCACTGGAGTGTTGTTTGCTTTTCCTGGTAGTAGAAGCTTGGTAAGCGACTTCCTAATATCTTTGTGGTGGCAGTGTCAGGTGGATAGGTAATTAAGTGTATGACTAGTTATGAAACTCTAATCCCAGTGATTGTTTTTACCATTCTGGCTCTTTCAAGAGCTCTTGGTGGATGTGGCGTGACCTGTTGTTGTGCTTGTCCTTATTACCATTGCCATTCTGATAAACACTATGAATTAACAATGAGCAACAGGTTGGAAAATGTAGCTTTTGAGATATATACTGAGTTGGGATGTTAAATAACATCTTGAGAGTCATCTTATCCTACTGTAAAAAAGATCACAGTCCCGAATACTCATCTTGACCTTGTTCTCGGGCTATAGCCAACAAGATCACTATGAATAGATAACAGTTCCAAGCCCCTGCAGCAGCAAATAGGCTCAGCAAGATCAAAAGAGATCAATCCATTCAGTTCTGTAATTCCTCAGGATGAAGAACAAAGGGAAGACATGGCATAAATGGAGAGAGGAGGGAGAGAAGTGGGGACAAGTCTACCATCCTCTCTCATGCCAAAAGGAAGTTGCCAGCAGCAGTTTCCTGGGCTTATATGCACTTACAAGTCCACCTGTAGGTGAGGAACCCAGGACTACAGAAATGCAAAGAACCAGACTACACTGAGGGAGCTTCTGGAATGTGGTTTATACCCAGAATGCTAATTTATAGGATATGGGATTTGCCCCTTTTGGCAGCACACATTGACATGCACCGGGTATAGTGTTCTTCCCAGGGGGTTTGCTAATGTCCTCTGAATCAACAAACGATGTTTCCTTGGAAAAGCCTACCCCTAGCAATAATACTGGACACCTGAATGCAATACTAATTAAAACCAAATCAGAAGGCACCACATTGACAAGGTGATTTCTCATTTCTTGGCTAGACTCTACTCTGATTCCCAAATGCCTGGATGCCCCATTGGAATTTTTCAGAATTATTATCTTCTCCCTTGCTGTAATCTGTTTACCAGCTCCCTTGGCTAAGAAAACTCAAGCATTTTCCACTCGCTAGTTCAGCCAGATTCTTAGACCCAAGTACAGAAGGCTTCTGGCTGATTTCAGCTGACCTTATCAGATTTCTTTACCATTTTAAGTATAGGGAGAGTGGGCAGGCCTGGGGTCAAATTGCTGTAGCTGGGTCCCTGCTCTGACACTGATTGACCATGTGGTCCCCGGCAAGTCCTTGCCTCTCTGAGCTCCAGTTTCTTGATCTGTTAAATAGAATTAATAATAATGCCTACCATATAAATCCATGAGCAGATTAAGTGGGAAAAATACTAAAGTAGACAAGCACAGAGAAAATACTCAATAAACATTAGCTGTTATAATTATTATGAATACTCTTGTCAAGGTACAAAGTTGCAGGGCCTCTCTGATGCTCCCTGTAGATTCGGTTATTTATCTGGAAGATGGGAATAATAACAACTGCTTTGCCTACTTCCCATAATTATTGTAAAAAAATAAATATAACATATGAACTCACTGTGATTTGTAAAATACTCTATGAATATAAAGTTCTATTCTTTTTTTTGTTATTTTTATTGTTATTGTTTCTGTGCTATGGGACATCTATGAACCCAAATAGCTTGGACCATTTTCAGAAGCTCAGAGAGATAAGGAAGTGAAAAACTGAGTTCTGAGAAGAGTAGACTCACTTCAACGTCTGATAAAATGGTTCGGTGTAAAGACAGCAGCCCCAGCTTACACCGCTTTCTTCCAGACAAGAGCGTCGTGCAGCTATCTGACGCATCATAGACCTTATCCTTATCTAAATGTTGTTCCAGCTGAGAACTTATTCCTCCTGTCACCAGCATCTGAAGCAATTCCAGGACATGATAATTGTAGAAAGCCTAGAAAACAAGGACAAGCCACAAGCAAAGTCAGAAAAGCCAATATGAGAACAGTGGAGGAGTATAGGTTTGGTGATTTCGCGGGCATTGCTGTTTAACATGGACCTGATGGTGTAGAAGAGTGTCTCTCATTATAATTATCTAATGCAACTGAAGAATTACAGGTTGGGGACTGTGCTAGGTTAGGCCAAGTGCAGAGAAAACAACACTAACCCAGTTCTTCTTCCTTGGAGATTACACTGCAGATGAAGAAGAAACTGGATAATGATATTGACACCAGGGATTCACCTCTTCCCAAAATGACCAGAGAAGGTATATATGTCAGGCTACAGATACCCTAATCATCATCAATGTATGTTTAAAAATATATATATTTACTGAGACTTTCTATAGATTTTCCAGTGGGGAACTACTGATATTATTGTCATCTATACTTGAGCCTTCTGGATGTGAATTTATTTATAATCCTTTTGTTTGTCACCTACTTAGGGACATATATTGACTTAGGTCTTATTAGTATTTGAATTTCCCATAGCTCTCATTACACTTTAGAAATTATAGGTGTTTAATAATTAAATAAATAGGGTTTCAGAATCTTTGGCATCCAAATGAAACTAGAAGAAGATGTGGCAAACATCTTATTTTGAAATGAGCTTGAGTTTGAATAATCCCAACCATTTTAATAAACTCTCTTTCTCCAGGATTGCTACCACATTCAGTGTGGACCAGGAATTAACATACATGGAAAGGCCATTGGAATATATTACCCACTAGATTTTCTCAAATTTATTGAATATATAATATTTTTAAATTTTCCATCCTTTATTTTACTTAAATTAGACTTTTGCTTTATTAGAAACGAGAATTCCTATTTTATATACTATGCAAAAGCAATCATTTTGTTTTTATAATAAATGGCAGGAAGAACTTCAATTGCTATTTTTCTAAAACATTTACCATTTATTTTCTCTATTTTCAAATTCAGGAATCCATCTTCTGAAACCTGGATTATCATAAGAACCTCTTTACTTTTTGCTCTGTCTTGATTTCTTTTTTCATCTGCACCCCGTTATTTACAATGCTTTCCCAGCAATTCCCAGAAACACAAATCAGATCATGATCTCCATCTCCTCAACCTTTTAGTGTCCTGACATAAAACCAGGCCCTCTCTCTCTACCGTGGCCTTGAAAACCTTTGGGATCTGATGCAGTCTCCCTTGCCAGGCTTGTCTCCTCCATGACCTGTTCCCTCTAGGGCATGCTAGTCTATCTACAGGTGCTGACACAGTTCTTTTTACCACTTCATGCATTTGCTTTCGAACCTCTAGTTCATCAGCTTGGTGACTCTTTCCTGGATCTTAGCAGAAGGAAATTACTCTTTCTTTGGGATTCCATGGGCACTGACTTTTACTTTATTTCATTCTTCTATATTTTACAGTCAGTTGCTTGTATGGAACACACTTGAGTTTGAATCTTGGACTGTCATATCCTATCTGAGTGCTTTGGGCAATTCATATATATTTTTTTGAGACAGGGTCTCACTCTTTTGCCCAGGCTTGGGTGCAGTGGTGCAATCTCAGCTCACTGCAAACTCTGCCTCCTGGATTCAAGCAATTCTCATGCCTCAGCCTCCTAAGTAGCTGGGATTACAGGTGTGCACCACCACACCTGGCTACATTTTTTGTATTTTTAGTATAAACCTGGTTTGGCCATGTTGGCCAGGCTGGTCTCTAACTCCTGACCTCAAGTGATCCACCTGCCTTGGCCTCCCAAAGTGCTGGGATTACAGGCATTAGTCACCATGTCTGGTTGATTGTTTTTTCAGCAACAGTTTTATAATCTTTAAAGGTGACATGGCAATACCTACTTTCCAGCATTGCTTGCAGGATTAAGTAAAATATACTGCACACGTTGCTAAATTCTGTTTTCTTTATCATTGCTTCTCATGTATCTGGATCATCTGAAGTGATATTAATGAGTGTAGATTTCTGGGATCCCAGATCTCCTGGATCAGAATATATGGACAGGAGTTGGAATTGGGATTTAAAGAGCACCCTGAGGGGTTCTGACACTGGTAGTCCTCAGATCAGACTGAGCAATACTTCCTGAAGACGATGTGCTCCTTCAGAAGATAGACTATGTCTGCATAACACTCGTATCCTCAGTAGTGTATTGAACAAGGCAGGTGTTTGAAAGCTGTAAGATATTGACTTCAATGGATAGATAATTTTTAACAAATAAACAAATATTCTGGTCAAATGTAGATGTGATTGGGACAAGGTGATCTAAGAAATAATATCATCTATATGAATAAGAAGATAATAAAAATAACTTTTCCAGCATTTGTTAGATTAAAAGATGACTTCGCTTTAGTCCCCAGACTAAGAGAATCTTCTGAGTGATGTCTTCCTTCTTATGTTTCTTCTTTGTTACATTCCACTACCACCTGGAAGGACGCTTATGGAATAAAGTCCCCGATATTTAGTTGGGGAGTGGAGGACATAAATCCAGGTTGAATTGGAATCCGTTTAAGAACATGTGGCCGTAGTATACAGTGATCAAACAATGCTGTTAGAATAATTCTCCACTGATTAAAGAAAAGGTGCAAATTTTAGGGTTATCCTGGTGTCAATGGCTCTAGGGAAACATGTGCTTTACATATTTAACTGAAAGAAGCTTAGCCTTTGAATATATCATTTCTTCAGTTCCGACATCAAAAGGATTATAATTCTATATTGAGAAAAATAATGGAATTTACATGTGACCTATATTCTGTGAGCTCATCTCCTATTCTTATTATTTGGGGTTCTCTGACACTGACGTTTCTCAACATCCTTTCCTTCCTTCCTTCCTCCCTCCCTCCCTTCCTCCTTCTGTCCTTCCTTCCTTCCTTTCTTCCTTCCTTCTTCCTTCCTTCCTTCCTCCTTCCCTCCCTCCCTACTTCCCTCTCTCCCTTCTTCCTTAGCTCCCTTCTTCCCTCTCTCCCTCTCTCCCTTCTTCCCTCTCTCCCTCCCTCCCTCCTTCTTGTTCTCTCTCTACATTCCTTTTGTCTTTCACAAGAAAATCTGCAAGTTGAAGAGCACTTGGAATATTTCAGACTTTCAAACTTGGTCAATGTTTCTAATATCATCTTATTTACTGGAACTTGGACTTTCAATGTTAGAAAATGTTGCTACTCATAATGTTTTAACTTTTAGCTACTGTGAATGTTGTGGTCCCTGTCATAACCTAGAATATTACCTAATGATATAGATGCTAACATCCTAGCCAAATGCTGCTTTTCATTCTGAGAATCCTCAAAGGCCTTAAGATCAAACATTCTTTGAGAAATACTTCTAATCTCAGAGTGAGATTACAGGATAGGAAAACTGCAACTAACAAGCCAAGTGACCCTAGGAAAGTCATGTAACTTCTGTTGGCTTGACACTGGTAGTCCTCAGTAAAGGTAAAGGAAAGTGCTCACCAAGTTCACATCCAGTTTTGAAAGTCTTTTGCTGTAGAACCAGATAAGAATCCTGCATATAAGCCTGGCTGCCCCACCATATTTTAATTTTTATAGCATTGAATTGATAGAAGATTTAAAACAAATCTGAATTGTATCCTGTAGGCATATTTCTTCAGCTGGGTCAGTTTAGGATAGTATACCAGGGGTACCTGAAGCCATTCTAATGTCAACGGTATCATAAAGTTTGTAGGGAAAACCCATTATTTTACATTGAAAAAAATAGCACAGGTCGATCAAGGGATAGAATTTTAAGAACTGTATGAAAATTTAAACAAATTCTTAGTATTTCTAAGCAGTGACAAGTTCACAGCACATTATTGTGGGCTTTGTGGCCTTCTTGGGACTTACACATTTATTCTTGGTGTTAATTAGGGGCGATGGAGAGAGAAAGGCGGAGGAGCACTATGAAGGTGTCTGAGTACACATGGGAAGGAAGAGGGCCCTTAATATCACGTTGAAAATGTAGTTCACCAGGACTGAAGTGATGGCTGGTGTTCTCATTTTGTTTCAGAAACTGCTGAAGCATTAGCAGATAAATTCAGGGACCCTATCCTGAATGCATCTGCTCTTAGCCTTGACCTTCTGTGTAGTGTGGGTAGAGTCTAATTGCAACCTCTGTAACCTCTGTGTTGCAATGAGATACAATCACTTGGTGCATTAAGCTGGGCTGCAGGTTGAAAGTGTCAAACACGGAAGACAGTTTTTGGGGAGGAATATTATGAGACAAAAGGGACATGAAAGATGGGGCAAAATAATTGACTCCTGCCTCCTGCACAGGGCTTCTGGCTGGAAATTGGAACCCTGTCTCAGAATAGAGGAGAACAGGATTCTGTTATTGTGCCTCTCTGTTGGTCCTGTATCCTAACTTCAAGGGAATGAGTTCCAAAATCCTCTTGACAACAGATGTCTCTCGTGCAATAGAATCTTATGCAGCCACCTCTAATATGCCACGGATGAAAGTAGAGTTGTTCTGATGGAAGGAAGAGGTGTGAGTGAGCAACGTGGGGTTGGCACATCTCCTCCTTTCTGCACCGAGCATTCTCAGGGAAGAAGCCCTCTTACCTAAACTTGAAAATCCTTGTGTGGCAAGGACACTGATCATCACAGAAATAGATTTCTGGAGGGTCAGTCGATTGTGGTAGCAAGGAATGACTCTGGGATCACATACACTTGGATCTGAAAACTAACTTGTTACTTGTAAACAATGCAACCTTTGGCAGATTATTTACCCAGCTAAGCTTCCGTTTTTGACAGGAGAATTAAACCAGGTAATGGACGTAATGCACTTAGTGAACTCCTTGGCTCTGGGTAAGTGCTTGAGAAATGTTACCCTTCTTAGGATCAATAGCTATTATTCTTGATATTATCTCAACAAGAAAACTCATCAAAATAATATGTTTAGAGACCTATGTAGGGAAAGGTATGATCTGGGGGATGAATACTGTGGTCATCAGTAATGTTTGCCTTGGGGTTCTGTGAGGGATCATAGCTCCAGGACCCATAACTGCCTTTCTAACTTAATGGGGAGATCAAGGTCTTTGCCTTCCTACCAGCCCTCAGCCAGGAGATGCCCCAGCACATATGGAGAATATATGAAGTGTTTGAGAACATATTCAGGAGCCTCTGTAGGGACTCCAGATGTTTTCATTGAAAGGAGATAAATGTTCTCTTCCTCTCCAAGGGTATTTCCATGTGACCAGGTAGTAAGATCCGGAGTCCACCCAAGATCAGTGGTCCCCGGAAGAAAGGAGATGAGGGGATTGGAGGCTCAGGCTTGACCCTTGGGTCTTTCTTTGGTGATAGGAAGTCACCCCACACTTATAAGGAAGCACATAAAAGCAGTAGAATCAGGTACAGGGAGAAGGGAAACAAGAGAAGGAAAACAAAAATGAGTAGCATTCGCAATTATTTTCAATGGCCTAGTTCAGCTCATCATTAAATAGTGTTACAGTGTGTTCATTTTGCTGTGCCATAAAGATTCAAGAGCTGGGACAGAAGACTGCTAGGTAGAGATTAGAGGTTCAAGATTTAGTCGGCACCCTTGACATTGAAGACGCCTTCTCTGATGCTCCATTGCCATCCCTACCCAAATTCAGTTGAGCAAGTGCCAGTCCTAAAATAAGTACTTGCCAAGAGTTCTTGAAGCAAAGCTGATGATCCACTGTGGGTTGTGACCTCATGCGACAACCCCAATAATAGGGTACATTGTGTGGCCTTTTTTACTATGTAGCACATTTTGTTTTCCAGCAAGAGTCTTCCTTTTCCACCGAGTGAAGCCCACTGACTCAATATCTGAAGGCAGTCTGGGAAGAAGCTGCACTCTTTAGACCATCTAAGGCCAATGTCACGCTCAGTTGCTGAATGGTGGGAGACATCAGGATTCTTATGACCAAGTCTGTGTTCCTCATGCTGGCTTGTGTTGTATGTTCATTTGTTGCTGTCCCTACTCGTCCAGCCCTTCTCTGTCCATCTTGCCCTTTCGACTAACTCTAAGTAGAATCTGTGGCTCTGTTCCTGCCTGTGTGAGCTGGTGTTGTTTAATTAAGACTCAAGTTTAATTTAAAGCATGAAGCTGCCTGCCATCTAAGGATCTCTGAAGAGAACTGGGACCTGAAACCCATCTGAAATGAATCTGCAGACAGGTCAAGTTCATTGAAAGTCACCTCCTGCCTGACACTCCAGTCATTAATTCCAGGAGAGTTAATTGACATATCAGTGACAGACAGTGGTATAACATTTTCTCTGACACAACCACCTTCTTGGAAAAGTAACCTGACTTGACTTTCTCCAGTGCCTCCCTGGCTCAGCAAAGTCTGAGCTGCTTAACTCTTTAGAAGCCGTGCACTCTACCAATTCGTTTAATGTTAAACTGCCGTGGAAGTGGTATTATCTCTCTAAGAGCTTGATGGGGTGTATGAGACCCCTACCACAACTTAGAGAGGCAGAGCCCAGGGCAACACAATCCCTTCCATGCTGAATGGCATTGATGTCAGGAAGGGGCTGCATATGCCCAGCCGTACTCCCTTAAACTTGCAAACTGTGCCTTGAGGCATTCCTGAAATTCGGGAATGATGCCTCTCCAAGTTCACTTTCAGAAGGCAGCAAGTTCATCAACTGCTCAGACTCTCCTGAATTTCAGCATCTGAATATTGACATCCAGCCATTTTGCAGCTCTTCCCTTGAAAATCCTGGATAGGAGTGTGTGAGGTAATGGTTATGTGGCTTTCCTTGGGAAGAATTCTTGCAAGTCATTCACAAATGGCCACACACCGATCTTGTGAGTCTCCGTCAACTTGAAATTCCTTGAACACCTTGGGGCATGCTCCCACATCACTGCCTCTGAATGCTGTATTCTCTCCTTTCCTCCAGAGCTGGGCTCACCTGCCGCCTTCTCAGCACTGCCTTCCCTGAAAAGGCGACGTTACTGAATCTTGCAACTCCTTCCCTAAATTCCACATTTCCCATCACACACCTCCTTAGTCTTTGTAACTGGCATCCCTCTGTGTTACTTATTTATCATGCATATGCCAATTTCCGCCACTCAGCAGGCCCCATGTGGGTGAGGCGTCTGTCATTCTCACACTGCTGATTCCCCAGCACCCAAACAGTGCACTGCACAGAGTAGGTGTTCAGTGGGCATTTGTAGGGTGAATTAATTCCACTCAGGGGAATCCTAATGGATGGAAAAGATCTGCAAGGTGGCTAAAGAGGTGCTGAAAACTAAAGAACAATCATGTAGTCAACAATCTGCCCCATGAGAGGAGCAACGTGGAGGGAGATTTGACTTAGCTTTGAATAAAACTCACACCAGCAAAGGGCAGAGCTGCTTCCTTGAAATCCTTTATGGCCCGAAACTCTTCCTGGATCCCTTTATGGCCTATTTCCACATGACTGGTTGGGAGGATTTTAGAGAGAGGGGAAAGCAGTATCTACTGAGCTCTGACACCAAGGGGCCTGGTCTGCAGAGATGCCTTTGAAGCCCTCACTCTTCCTGGCATCAGGGGTTCTGGCTCCAAGGGTCTCAAGTTTTTAATCTTGAAAATGTGAAAATGTTGCTTTCCACACCAACTAGTTATGAGAAAAGGTAAATTAATGTGTGGAAACAAGCTTCTTTTTGAAACTCAAAGAGAATATAGAACTGTGTTATCATCTACTCAGCCCTACTCTACCTGCTCACTTCTCTGCAGGGGGCTTGGTTTTAGGGGTTCCATTGCTTAACTGTTCTTACCGTGGCCAGGAGAGAATCCAAGAAGCTGCCGGAAAAAACAGTGCCTGTAGAAAAGGCAGTGCTGAGATGCAGGTTTGTTTCTTGGAGAGACCCTTCCAGTCCACCAAGCTGTTCAATAAAGTGAATGTTGGAAGGATTTTCTGCAAGGTGAGAGGCAAAAAGGAAAGATGAACAAACGAGGTTAAGAACATATGAAGTGCCATCCATGCAGGCCAAGGGGTGACCACTTGATCAAAAGCTCTAATGTCTACTTTGGGGTCTCTGTGGGATCTACCACTATTTCAGTACTTTTTTTTTTTCTTTCTGATTGTTTTCCTTCCCGCAAAAGACACATAGATCTGTTGGGTACCTTCATCATCAAGGGAACATTCCTGGAGCACAGGCTTAGTTTCTCAAGAAGTGTTCTTATTGCCATCCTTGTATAATTTATCCTTCAAACCAGGATACTTTGGGGAGCAAAAGAGAGCATGCTCAAAAATTGCCCTGGAGTCATAGGAATAAATAGGAACATGTGGTCATCCCAGTTAAAATCTTTTATTTCTCAAAATACTATGCAATGGATGACTTGGCATTTACTTGGCTTCCTAGAGTCACATAAGCCCAGTGCCTCTCAAAATTTAATATGCAAAGGAATCACTTGGGAATCTGGTTGCAACGCAGATTCTGATTCACCGGGTCTAGGGTGAGGGCTGTGAGTCTACATGCCTAGCCAGCTCCCAGATGCTGCTGAGGTTGCTGATTCATGAATCGCATTCTGTGTGGCAAGGGCTTAGGGAATCATCCTAACTGAGGGCAGTATAGCAGTAGCCAAATTAACCATCAGCATGTCTATACTGGCCCCAGCCTCCATCAGCATGTCTATACTAGCCCCAGAACCCTGTAGGCAGCCTCTGAGGTGAATATAGCTGGTCTTTGTGGAGCATGAGAGGAGAGGCATTGGCTGCCTTTGTTCCTAGACTTTCTTTTTCTTTTTCTTTTGAGACAGTCTCATTCCATCGTCCAGGCTGGAATGCGGTGGTGCAATCACTGCAATCTCCACCTCCCAGGTTCAAGCAATTCTCATGCCTCAGCCTCCCAAGTAGCTGGAATTACAGGTGTGTACCACCACGTCTGGCTAATTTTTGTATTGTAAATAGAGACAGGGTTTCATCATGTTGGCCAGGCTGGTTTCAAACTCTTGACTTCAAATGATCCACCTGCCTCAGCCTCCCAAAGTGTGTTTGTCTCAAGAACAGCATTGGAAGATAGAGATGCTGTCTTCCATAGGAGCAAAGGGAAGGCATGTTTACTGCCTCTTACAAAAGACTCTGGTTTCCTGAGCTTAGCTTCCTATCCTAAAGAGCAATCCACTGTGGGTACAGGTGTCACTTGGGCCTCTTCCTGCCACCTTGTGGAAAGCAGGGCTTGGGCAACCAACACAAAAATGAGAATACTCTGGCTGTTGTTACTCTGAGTAATAAACTGATTGGTTTTGTTTTGTTTTGTTTTGGTCTCTGATCCAGGAGTCTTATATCTTCTGCCAGCATCCATGAGACTGGGGCAGGTGAACTTGGTGCTTTGCAAGTAGGATAGTCTTAGACTCTCCACAGTTCTTGACACTACAGTTATTTAAATGATCAATCCAAACAAATCTCCCGGACATGCAACTCAGAATCCATTGCTTACTATGACTGGATTATCCCCTAGTGCCTTAAATTATTCCTTAGTAAGTTTGGGGGAAGTGACATTAATGAAGGAAGTGATATTAATTAATCATTTTCTTCCAAGAACAGCATTATTTTTATAAAAGATGAGCAAGGTATGACTAATATCAACCCACATCTCCTGTGCACATCTACATTCCTCTCCTTGCATTGTGAACCCTACACACACACACACACACACACACACACACACACACACACACACACACACAAATATCCCATGAGCCTTTGTCCAAATCCTGCTGTATCACCCTAAACTAATGGCCTCAGCCTTCCTGGCTATTTCTCTGCAGATCCCCGTGCATTCTGTACCAAAGTGGTACAGAACATCAGACCTGCAATTCCCATGTCAACGTGACCCTTTCCAGCCAGCCAGACAACAAGAACCTGGGTGAGCTGGCAGGTGGCGTGTTAGGCTAACTTGACAAGCGCCACCTGGTGTCAGAAACAAAACCTCTAAGTCCCTGGAGAGTGACCAGATGCACCTCTGGGTCAGTGAGAAACTGGATGATTTCTTCCCAGCCACTCTAATTTACAGTCTTCTTTGAGTTAATGCATTTGGCATACACAGTTGATCCTCCATTTCCGCAGGTTTTGCATTCAAGGATTCAACTAACCACAGATGAAACTCGTGGATACAGAGGGTTGATGGTACTACACCATTTTGCATAAAGGACTTGAATATCATGGATTTTGGTGTCTTCAGGAAGTAGGGTCAGGGGAGGAGTGGGGAGTGAGTGAGTTATGGAACCAATGCCTTACAGATACAGAGAGCCAACTGTATACAGCTCAGGAGTTAAAGACAGTTCAAAGGGGAGGAAAAAAATAAAATGCAATTAAAAACTGCTTCAAGGTGGTTACAAATAGGCAGGCAGGTACTAGGATCCAGGGGTCTGGGATGTTCAAAGCTGAATTTCAACAGCCTCTGCTCCAGAAAATGGCCAGGAAGGCTAGGTAACAACGAGGAAATGCCTCACTTCTCACCTGCTACACTGTCACTCCCAGCTCATGTGACGGTGACACCTGCTGATTCCTAAGTTTCCCTGCTTTGTTTGTAGGACTAAGAGGTCTAGATGTTCATCTAATTTTGGATAAATCCCAGTAGTTTAGGTAATCTAGCTCATAAAGTGCCCATTATGCATTTTTCTGTTTAGTAAAATCGGGTTAAATTACAGTCAGGACCAGTTTTTAGAGATCATCTCTGAATTGATTCAATCTGAGCTAATGGCACCGTTCACCTCTTCCCTGGGATTTTCTCCTTTTCTCTTCAACTGTACTCAGTAGTAAATCCCAATGTGTTCCCTGGTGCTCCAGCAATGCACTCCACCAAATGCACTTGGGCACCCTTCCCTTGTCTTCTGTTCCCAGAGCTCCTCGTGCCTAGGGAAGTTTCTTGCTTTGTTTGGTGTCGGTGAGAGATAACAGCATATTCTGTTAATTCTTTGAGAGCTTTTTTTTTGTCTGTTTTAAGGAAATATCACTAAGGGCTGGGATTAATGTGATATGGGGAAAATGCATGGGACACAAAATTTGGGGACACCAAGGGTGAGCACTTCATCTAAGTCTGTACCCCTCATGCCTCTCCTGCCTTATCCTGGCCCCAGCCCTTGTGTCCCTACTGGAAAGGAAGGCATTACAAAGGATTGTGAGATTCTACCAGGAGGAAGAAAGCATTGTTCACAATGAGCACTAAAATAAGACTTGCTGGTAGGCAGTTTTCTATCTCTTTCGCTAGGGGATAGAGTGGTTCTCACCTGTGGCAGTTTGTCCCCTGAGGTCACCTTACAATGGCTGGAAACAGTTTTGACTGTCACCACTGTGGGGATGCTGTCCCCATCTAGTGGGTAGAAGCCAGAGATGCTGCTAAACATCTTTCAATACACAGGATGGCCTCACAAAATTAGAAAATGTCAACAGCAGCAAGGTGGAGAAACTCTGCCCTAACCTATCTGGTGAGCCCTTTGAGGGATCAGTGGGCTTCTCCACATCTTCATAGTCAGGACCTAAAGTCCTATGACGGGGTCGACTAGTCAGTACAGGGAGATTCTAGCGGTTTTCCAATCTGTGGCCCCTCCCTCTGAATAAGACTATGCCAGTTGCTGGTCCCCCTTCCTCTCCTGGTAACTGGAAGAGCGGAGAAGGCAGATGTCATTTCTGCACCCTGACATCAGATATATCGATGTTCCCAGTTGGATCAAAGCATAGTGTAGCATCCAGGCAAGCACTTAAAGCTCTGATCCTCATTCTGGTTTCTGAGTCCTTTGACTGTGCATTCCAAAAAGAACCTTGGAACATCAGTTATATATCACAAAAATGTCCCCATTGAATTTTGCCCTTGAAACACAACTTACTCAATTCAGTGAGGATAGGAACTCTTTGGCAGTCTGATTTCTCATTAGGTCCACTTGTGTAACCTGGAATATTCTCTGCAAAGAAGAAAAGAGGTGATAAATACAAACACAACGGCTAACAAAACTTGTCAAAATGGAGAAGAACATCATGTAACTTGGTACTTTATCTTAGCAAAGTTACTCTCATGTGCACATCTCAAATCCTTTACTATGTTTAGACAAAAAAATTATTATTTGGGTCTCCTCAGCATCTCCTTTTGAAAAATGTGGGAAGGGGAGTTTGTGTGTGTGTGTGTGTGTGTGTGTGTGTGTGTGTGTGTGTGTGTTCTTTCTTTTTTTGTTTTTTTCTTTTTTGGGGTCAGGGTCTTGCTCCATCTCCAAGACTGGAGTACAGTGGTGCCATCAGAGCTCACTGCAGCCTCCACTCCTGAGCTCAAGTGATCCTCTTGCCTCTGCCTCCTGATTAGCTAGAACTTCCAACACATGCCACCATACTCAGCTAATTTATTTTTATTTTTATTTTTGTAGAGATAGGGTCTCGCGATGTTGCCCAGGCTGGTCTCAAACTCCCAGCCTCAAGTAATCCTGTTTCGGCTTCCTGAAGTTCTGGGATTACATACCTGAGCCATCATGCCTGGCTATGTCTGTTCTCTCAAAATGGCATTTCAAATGACTCACAAAAAAGCAAAGTTCTCCCAGTAGTTGCTTATTGATGTCACAATTAAGATATGCATACTCTTCACTAAGTGGCTGTGCTAGGTAACAACTCAGTCAGGCAGTGGCTCAAACCACATCAATTTGCCTGTAGCATTTTTAGGAAACTGCAAATAGATGGGTAGTACTGCCCCATGAGTTCTTTAGGGCACACTGTGAGTGGCTGCTGGCTCTGGGTACTCTCTGCCTCTTTGAGCTCCTCACTGGGTGGAGGCACTGCGGATGTCTCTGCAGAACTGGCTGGCTGTCTGCCTCCATATGGAAGGCTGTGGGATTTCTTCAAGACTGGACTGGGATGTCATTCAGGGCCCTTGACCTCTGTGCTCAGGTTATAGACATGTTTCCCTCCTGTCTTCAGAGATAAAGCGCTGCAGTGACCTCTGTGAGCCGTGACTCCAAATCAGGGGATGCATGGCACTGGCCTGAAACAGCTTTATCACATGCTGATCTACGGTGATTTTCAAAAAGAAGCATGACCTCAGAGGTTCAGTCTCCAACTTAAACTAAAAATGTAAGGGGAAATAAACAGAATAGAAGGTTGGGTGCAGTGGCTCACATCTATAATCCCAACACTTTGAGAGGCTGATATGTGAGAATCACTTGAGCCTAGGAGATCAAGACAATCCTGGACAACACAGACCCATTCTCTACAAAAATTTTTTTAAAAATAGCTGAGTGTAGTGATACACAGCTGAAATCCCAGCTACCTAGGAGGCTGAGGTGAGAGGGTTGCTTGAGCCCAGAAGTTCAGAGCTTACAGTGAGACATCATCAGACTACTCGCACTCCAACCTGGGTGACAGACTGAGACCCCATCTCAAAAAAAAGAAGTTGGTGGGGGAGAGAAATAGAAAAATATGGTGCCATTAAAAAAACAAAAACAAAAACGCCATAATGACATTATAAGTTGTGCTTACAACTGTTGGTTACTTTCTTAAAGTTTTCTGAGGATGTTATAGAAGAGGAAAAAAATATTGTAAACCATCAAGATGTACTTGTAATTAAGATTCTCTGCTGCTTAGAAGAGAGTGAAATCTTTGGAAGGTCCTTTGTTTCCTGAGTGGGGCAATTGGTAGGGGTGAGAAGGGGAATGAAAGGAGGTGAGCTCTGTGCTAAGGCCCTCTGAGAAACAGGCAAGGAGAAGATGATAGGGAATGCAGCCACTGAGGTGAAGACCAGGAAAAGGGGAAATTCAAAGAGAGATGGGTTTCCAGAAGGAATGCTATGTACTACGATATTTCACACCTTTTCCATCTTGCCACTGAGATGGAAAAGAGCCACCTCCTGTTAATGCAGAGTAGAGCTGAATATATGTCTGGTTTCTACTACATTTCTGAGTGACGAATGTAGGATAAAAACTGAGGAGCCCAACACATTTGGTTTATTTCTAGAACCGTCAGTGACCTTAGGAACTTCACAAAATCCTCCAGTTTTTGGTGTGGAAATGGAAGGCCAGAGGGCTAACTGGATTTGCACAGCTATTAAAGACAAAGGTTTACAAGGATGGCTAGAGATCCTGATTCACTGATAATTCCTACTCTTGATGAAATCTAAATACCTTAAATTATTTTTCCTTAAAAAAAAAACTCTGAGATTTGCATAATGCAGGAAGACTTGAGGGAATTTAAGTTCTATTTTATTCTCATATTAAGATGCCTTATTTGTTTCATGTGCCCTCTTTCCTGTCTTTTCTTCTCCTTTCTCTTCCTTTCCCTCCTTTCCTTCCCCCTTTTCCTTTCTAATTTCTTTCCTTCTTTCCTTCTCTTTCTCATTCCCTCCCTCCCTCCAACCCTTCCTTCTTTCCTTCCTTCCTCCCTCCTTTCCTCTCCTCCTGTCCCTTCTTCTTTCTTCCCTTTCTTACTTCCTTTTTTCCTTTCTTCCCTTCCTTCCTTTCTCTTTTTCCTGTTTTCTTTCCTTCTTTCCTTTTCTTCCTTCCTTTTCTTTTCCTTCCTTCCTCCTTTTCTTCCTTCCATAAATATTTTTAAAGTATCTATTCCACGCCAGAACTATGTTCATTCTTGCCCCAGTTATATGTGACATGTTGCAAATACAAAACATTTTTGGATATTGATGAGAATGAAAAAACCCCAAAGTTTAGAGGCTAGTGATTGAAGTTGGAGATGCGACTTTAGATAAGGTCCCATCTCTGACATTGGGACAGAGTCTTAGGAATAAGGAAAAGCCATCTGGCAGAGGGATGTGATAAAGAACCCATGGTAGGAAATAGCCGTGTGAACAGGATGAAGGACCAGAGAATCCAAGCTTCCTGCTGGCTTGCAAGATCCTAGTTTTTCCTTTAATTGCCATGGGTCAATATCATAGGGTTTAAAGTAAGGAAATGAGATTGTCCGAATACGTACAAAAGATCTCTGGCTGCTGAGAGCAGTGGACACTGTAAAGAGATAAGATAACTGTTACATGTACCCTGTGAGTTAACCACAGTGAGATCACCTTTGACGAGAAAACTGCAGCCAGGATTTACGTACCACGCCCCAGATCACATGGCTTGTAAATAATGGATGAGGCTTCACAGCCTGATCAGCACCAACTTCAAAGCCCATGCCCTTTTCAGGGTACCTGCTTTATAGCCCTATTAAAATATACACGGTTTAACTGGAATTTTCATTAAATACTGAAATCAGTTTTCTACAAAGGAGAAACCTCTCTATGGGGAAATCCTTTTTTGAACCCCACTTTCTGATTCCAGTTATCTGCTAATAAAGGACTTAAGACTGACTTTTAGAGTCTGGTGTTCTAATTGGGTATAGACACATTCACATCAGAAGCAACTATATGAAAATCTGCTTCCAATGCTGGCTGAAGGAGAGCCACTGAATTTCCACATTAACTCCATCCCTTTTAGAGCAATGGTTAATTTGAACGTGTCAGATCATAGCCTGGGTACATTTTACTGATGTCAATATTTTTGCTACCTAATAGTACATAGTATTATACCTGAAATCTTCCAGCCTGGCAGGGTGCTATTACAAAAGATTGCTTAATTGTAGATTACTTCTGTACATTTAAATTTCAGTAGCATATTAAGTTGTCAGGCTTAATTACCGTTATGTGTTTAGATTATGCCACAGATTATTTAGCTCAGTACCTAGGTTTGCCAACCTGTTCTCCTTGTGATGTGACAGGGCAGTAATTAGAGTATTATAGAAAAAAAACTAAAATTTCCCATGGAGCTGTCCAGGAGGGTTGGCTTTCTCACTGATCCTTCAGAGAGTACTCACTCTGCTGCTCCCCCCACCCCCCACCCCATCCAATGTCCCTTGG
This sequence comes from Cheracebus regulus, assembly GCA_963574635.1. NCBI lineage: Eukaryota > Metazoa > Chordata > Mammalia > Primates > Pitheciidae > Cheracebus > Cheracebus regulus. Next base: position 72,052 of record CAUYQU010006346.1, read on the forward strand.
TGAATTTCTGCAGGGAATAGCCTTGGTGGTCTTAGCTTGGCTTCACATTTACGTTTATCATGACTACGAACATGAGGAAATACCCACTGATCCCTCAAAGGGCTCACCAGATAGGTTAGGGCAGAGTTTCTCCACCTTGCTGCTGTTGACATTTTCTAATTTTGTGAGGCCATCCTGTGTATTGAAAGATGTTTAGCAGCATCTCTGGCCTCTACCCACTAGATGGGGACAGCATCCCCACAGTGGTGACAGTCAAAACTGTTTCCAGCCATTGTAAGGTGACCTCAGGGGACAAACTGCCACAAGTGAGAACCACTCTATCCCCTAGCAAAGGGGATAGAAAACTGCCTACTGACAAATCTTATTTTAGTGCTCGTTGTTGACCATGCTTTCTGCCTTCTGGTAGACTCTCACAGTCTTTCATAATTTCAGCTCTTGGAGGTGGATATTCCTGGTTCTACCTCTTATGTATGGTGCAAGAGGAGTATTATTAAGAAATGGGGAGAATGATTAAGAAGGCCAAACAGCCTTCTGTGGAAACTGGGAGCATCTATATTATTAATACAAACTCCAGACAGAGACTTATGATGCCAGAGTAATTGGGGAAAATTGTAATGGCCCTTTGCTATTCACAGGTTGTCTCAAAATGTTCTTTTCTTAATTTTTTTTTTTTTTTTTTTTTAATTTAAGACAGAGTTTCGCTCTGTCGCCCAGATTGGAGTGAAGTGGTGAGATCCTGGCTCACTGCAACCTCCGCCTCCCAGTTCAAGCGATTCTCCTGCCTCAGCCTCCTGCGTAGGTGGGGTTACAGGCACGTGCCACTACACCCAGCTAATTTACGTATTTCTTTTAAAAATTAGAGATGGGGTTTCACCATGTTGGTCACCCTGACCTCATGATCCACCTGCCTCGGCCTCCCAAAGTGTTGAGATTACAGGCGTGAGCCACCGTGCCTGGCCTCAAAATGTTCTTAAAATGTGACTTCACTGATGTGACAGTGGCAGATAAGCAGACCTGATGCCTTCATTAGGTGGGTCCTTAGAGTCTGTCTGGATCTGTGTTTCCCTGTCACACACATGGGTATGATCCCATCCAAAAAATCCCAACTTAGCACATTCTTCTCTAACCTTTGCTTTTTATCTTTTCAGATAAGCACCCTCATACTCATAATGATTCAATAATTTGACATTCCTTCCTTTTCTCTTCACCTTTCCAATTCTTTTTCCTTCTTTCCTCAATCTTCTTCCCCCAAAACCACTCAGCTCCTCTTTTAAGGGCAACCTTTTTGGTAACGGAGTATCTGGTATATCATACAAAATGAATATTTATTGTTGATTGAATGAATACACTATTAAAATCACTAGATATAAAGGAAACTAAAACTCAAATCATAGGTTTTTTGTTTTTCTAGTCCATTTTGAAGGTGAAATTTTAATAACAGTAGTAATAGGAAGAACTATTAGCCTAGATCATCAACTAAATGACTTATGGTGTTGTCAGTTTATCCTGGGCTTATATTGTGCATGCATTTTCATTTGTATATGAATTTATACTGCTTTTAAAGTAAATACTTCTTCTCTATCCAATTATGGACAGTTACAAGCATGCACACACACACACACACACACACACACACACATACACACACACAAATGATGAGTGAATCCGAGGAGTGACCCTAATTGCTAAGTTAAGGATTCCTATGGCAGAACACAACAGCACTTTTATGGATCTTCAGATGTGTTCAGCAGAGGTATGGCTTACCCCTCCTGAGTGTGGCTGCTCCTGGCACTTTGATATTCATGAAGTGCCTTGTTATTAATTCTGCTTTGCAAAACACCTTGAAATCCTGGTTGCTGGGTCAGGATTGGTTGCTTAATGAAGGTCTAACAGCTGACTCAGTTTGCCCATCAAAGATTAGATTACTGTTTTATTCCTTTGTTTCGATAACCTTATATTTTCTTGCATAGTAACTGTGTAGGAGTCAGAGAGAGTTTTCTGGTTTCCCAGTTTGAATCATGAACATTTTGATCCACAGCCATTATCATGGAAAGCCTTGCAATGCCTTCAGTGCTAACCTCTTCAGGTACCATGCGTGGGACAGCTGTGGTCAGAGGTTGCATGACCCAAAGATTGAGCACCTGATCTTGATACAGAGAATCAATCATCCCCAAGGAAGATGGTTGGATCCAGGGGTTTCCAATCATGACTTACTTTAATTTCTTGAATTGGAAGTCTGTTTTAGATACAGAAAATTCTTCAGTAATAGTACTTTCAGATTAGGTTGAGGGGATGGTGGCCAATTTTTAGAAACAGACTAATGTATAAACGTTTTCTCATTTTAGGAAAGAAGAAAAATCACAATTTTGTCATGATGATTGACCGTAGGCACATTTTGGGCCCAGTGAAATGTGTGGAATCTCCTCAGGTGTCTGACTCACATCTCACTTGCTGCAATTAAACAAGTATTTGTTAAACATCAACTAAAATGACAGTAATTGCTCTAGGAGCTGAGAGAAATACAAAGGGAAAAAAACATGATCCTCATCCTGGGAAGACCCTTGCATCTCTTTCTCACCATATCCTTCTAGTCTGAAGTTGAAGTATGACATTTTTAGCCTATAGATGTTAGAAAAGATCTTAGTCTTCTAAATGTCATGTATTGAAACCATCTCAAAAAGTAAAAGAGAATCATGGTTCATTCTCTCAACCACAAAAGTAAGAATTTTAACTTGATTGCATTAGATCTATAAGATCCAATGAGAATTTCTTAATAATAATAATAACTATAATAGTACCTCATTAATTAAAATAACATACCACTTGCTATGTTCACTGATAACAAAAACGATAGCACTTCCAAATTGTTCTTTTTTCTTTCAAAATGAAAAAAACAGTGTTATGTGCATTTCATTTAGAAGATGCATATCATTTTCCATTTGACGCAGAATTCCAGAGCACTAAACTGTGGGTTATTTCTACTATAGGGTTCTCAGGGTTGGAAGGGACCTCAGAGGACATCTGGCCCACCCTCCTGCTCCCCATAATTAAAATACTTCAAGGAGGAGTTAATTCCCTTTTCTTTTCCCAAACTTTCTAGCTTCTTCCTGCCAGGGGTGCTATTCTCACCTGGCATTGCAAGTGACGGGTCAGAGGAGGAGTCAATTTGCAAGGATCCGATGATGAGGGTTGCCATGATGGTTTCTGTGTCTACCAGAGTCTGGCTGCTTGATGACTTGGATGAGGGGGACAAGACAGCACACATGGAACATTGCTCTATGTTGGCTGCTTGGAGGTCTCCAGGATACAGTGCAGATCCCTAATGAGGGGAAAACAGAGAGAGGAGACATTTGTCTGATGGAGGGACGTTATATCATGGCTCATGGTGGTGGCTCTTTGCGAGTGATGCAATTTTTGAGGTTTGAGTTCCAGCCTTCACTGCGTTGATGTTAAAACTTAGTTACCTCAGAGCTGACAAATTTAACCTTATCAATCATTAATATTTTAGTGTGAATAAGTTTCATAGATTCTTTCCTTAAAGCAAGTTTGGATGAGACAGAGGAAAGTGGGGAGGGAGGAACACAAGTCCTTGCCACTGACTCAGGTGGAAGAAGAGAGCAGGGTCAGGGTAACAGTGATGAGAAAAAACATTCAAAGAAAAGAGAGGTTATGGATCTAGAGGCAAAATGTGCAACCTCACAATATTGCCGACACAAACAGGTGACCCAACTTGCACTCTCTGGGTTAACTAGCAAAGTGGCAGTTGCTTCTTTCTTTGCTGGGAAAACAGAGATGGATCTGGTTCTGTCTTCAGGTAGGTTGGAGTCTAATATAGTGGAAATTCCTAATACTAGCTGGATCAGGAGATCTGATCTTTTTTTTTTTTTAATTCCTTTCAGTGAATTTAAGCAAGAGAGGTACTACAGGGAATCTTACAGCAGCTTTTAAAAAAAGCAAATGTAATTTGCTTCTTGAGATAATTATTTTTGAAATTTGAAAAATTTATTATATTAGGTTAGTGCAAACGGAACCATGGTTTTTACCATTTAAAGTAATGGCAAAAACCGTGGTTCCGTTTGCACTAACCTGATATATTGGCAGTATTATTTTATGAAAATTCAAATGCTTTGGTGCATTTCGCAGTGCAAATAATGGATTTGTCAACCAGAGAAATGGTGGCATAGAGGGGGACGTAGATCTATGTAACTTCATAAGCAAAATCCCTCCTCTTCATACAGCTTTCAGGGACCATGTGGCATTATATGGTCCATATAAAATGTCTCCAGAAAAGATGGAGAAGTTAGAGCACCAAAGGCTGACCAGTATTAGCTTAGGTAGAACCATTAAATTACAATCAGACTCACAAATGCAGAGAAACTCTTATTTGTACAAAGATCATAAAACACAGTGGTTTGAGCATTATCTCAGGAGCCACAACATATGGATTTAAATCCTAATTTTGCTACTTACTGGCTGTGCAATCTTGGTCAAGTTACTTTCTCTTTCCATGCTTAAAGTTCGACAAATTTAATATCTACCCCATAGGATAGTTTTGAGAACTAAATGAGTTAATATAAGTAAAGTATCTAAGAACAGTTTCTGGCACCTGGTAAGCACTGTAGAACTGCAAGTTATTATTATCATTATTAATTCTAGTCCTATTATCATAATCCTTATAAATATTCACTATTCCTTATATGATACTTACAGGCAGAATATATATCTGGGGAAAATTCTGGAGAAATTGCCATTCTCTCTGTAGATAGTCCAGAGACCCAACAAACACTATGTCCTTCAGCTCCTGCCGGGTGTAGTTGCTGGCTCTCAAGGGCATTACAAAGTTCCGAAGCCCCACCAGGGCTGAATGGGCATCTCCAAATACACATGCTACAATGTGGTTCTGAAACTTGTGTTTCAACTTGTCAGTTCGTTTCTAAGGACAAGCATGCGAGAGTCTGGTCATTTCTATAAACAAGATGCAGATCCCTCCAAGTGGGCTCCCTCTCCTCCTCCCAACTCATCTGGGTACATCCACAGCCCTACTTTCATAAGGTGAATAGAATTTTGCAAATTGTTTATAAAACACAGAACTTATGCATAGGTGGCACAATTACATCTTTTAATGTTTTTTGGAATTTCTTCTTACTTCACTTTCTTTTTAGTTTACTATTACCCTGGAGTCATCAACTAAAATTCAGATCAGCATCATTCTCAGGGTGTGAAATCATTGGACCAAATGGGAAAAGTATTTCTTGATTTTTATTACATATTTTTAGCCTTGTATGTGCCGTAGGAAAATTTGGTGAAAACCTAAGACATTCCAAATTCATTGCTAAATCATGTCTTCTAGTGAGTCTTGAAAATTACAGCAATCTGTATAATATATTGCAGTATTCAGTGGGTTTTCATTCATTGGTTTGAACCATATGAATTTACCTTACTATGGGTCAAAAATGGTTGAACAATGGCAATTTCATATGGTTCAGTTGAAAACACTGAACTGATTCTGTAGATTCTTTCCTGCATCAAGGAAATTCATCATGCTAAGTGCATAAAAGAAATAGAAATGTTATAAAACTTCATTTGGTCTCAAACATTTGAATATGTATCATACTATTATCACCATTGCCAGTTGTTAACATCACCTCTGTGTCTCTAAGTTGAAAACAAAATAATATACATGACACATGTGTAGGTTTCTCCCACATTCATAGAGACTCATAAAAACAATAAATGTAACCTTTAAGGAATGATATTTCTGTGGGAAACTTATCTTTAGCCTATGTGTGGTTTCTTTCAGAGTATGGCTAATGTCTCCTCTTAATGGCACTGGGGTATGACAGAAAGAACCCTGGACTTGAAGTCAGAAGACATGATTTTGCATTCTGGTTATACTGTTAGTTATATGACTGAGCAAATTACTTAACCTCTCTCGTTCTTAATTTCTTTGTGTTTAAAATGGAAAAAAAACCCAAAAAGCAAAAAGTTAATTTTGTTGTAGAATGCCATATATTGAAAGTATATATTTTTTACTCACTAAAAGTTGTTCAATAACTATTAATAAAATCTAAAAGTTATTGAATTTCTCAATTTTCAAAGGAGGACACCTAGAAGCTGGTATAGAATAAGTTAAATGTATTTAAATTTCAGCATGAGCATTTCCTATATTCCTAGACAAACAAAGACTCAGAATACTTCAAGTAGATACATCATTCTTCCTTTTGCCAGTCCTTTGCTGGGTTAAATGGCAAGCTTCTATGAAACAGGCATTGATGAAATCTAACAGGATAAATAAGTAACATCTGACATTTCAACACTTAGAGTTTACCAAATTAGTATATACTGGGAAATACTATACTGTACTCTCCTTCCAAGAGGGATCTCCCTGCGAGGGGAAATAAAGCTGCCTGTCTGGAAAGCCTTTCTAGAGTGATATGAATCTTAACCAAATATATTAAATAATTGTCTCTAGCTAATCTGATTAGTTTTAACTTGAATAATGAAGGCTCTAACGGTATTTAATGTAACATGTCTAAAGTCCAACAATTGCTCTTCTGAGTAGAATTAAACAATTAGAAACAAGGATACATGCCAGAGTGCATTAACGGGCACAGCTAGAGAGGCAATTTCTCTAAGAAACTGTGGCACAAAACTGTCTCTCAATTAAGAAAGATGGTGGCTATTGGAGGAAGGGAGGATGTCCTATTTGTTAAAGTAACTTAAACTGACCACTTCTACTTGACCCTTTTGCAAACAAAACCAAGTTTAAAGCCTTCCCAAATTTTGCAATCCAGATACTTCTTTCCTAGGGGCACACATTTCAAATTCTTTAGCATTTTTAAAACTAGAAGGCATCCTAAACTTAACAAAGGACCATCATAAGGGAAATATCAATCATGGCAACCTGTCTGCATTTTTAATAAATATGATCTATTAAAACTTCTGCTATTTCCATCCTTTGGTCTCAAATGTCTCAATCTGCAACCAACTTCCTGACCTTTCTAAAGATTTGTCTTCCACTGAAAATATGTTTGGTTTCCTGCTCAACGGATGTTTATTTTGTATAGTTCAGAATAAGACATAAAGCAACCCTAACAGTCTTCCAGTTGGTATGACAGCTCTGACAGCTTTGCATTTCTGATCAAATGATTGATCACGGTTTTATAAAAGTTGGAATATATTCTGTCAGGACACTGGCGCTGAGCCACAAAGATGTGTATGTGTGCATGTGTGCCTCCATCAAAGAAAAGTGAACTAAACTACTTTTGGAAAGCAATAATATATCTACATATATAGATAGATACTCACATATATATGTGTGTGTATATACATATGTATCAATTAATCATATATGAAAAAATATATATACATTTCATACAGCATGCAAACAATCTTTTTTTTTTTTGAGGCGGAGTTTTGCTCTGTTGCCCAGGCTGGAGTGCAGTGGTGCGATCTGAGCTCCCTGCAACCTCCACCTCCTGGGTTCCAGCAATTCTCATGCCTCAGTGTCCCTAGTAGCTGGGACTACAGGTGTGCACAATCACGCTCGGCTAATTTTTGTATTTTACAATAGAGGCAGGGTTTAATCATATTGGCCAGGCTGGTCTCAAACTCCTGACCTCTTGATCTGCCCACCTCAGCCTCCCAAAGTGCTGGGATTACAGGCTTAAGACACTGTGCCTGGCCGCAATCATTTTTATTAGTTAAATTTATCAGCTACTATTTTTAAGGTAAATCACTGAGATTATACTTGAGTGTCCAAGTAGAAAATTACACTAGGTGGGCATGTAGAAAGCAAATGTCGGACCATGGATTAGGATACAAGATGTTTTACATCTTGTAATGCAGGCATTTTTGTGAGCTGAGTTAGTCTCCTTGAGAAGAGAGGCAGGGACATGACTGCAATATCTACAAAGATTCACCCTGGTTGTATGGAGCATTTAGGAGGCATATTTGTGGCTAATGTGTTAAGTCTAAGTAGAGTTAGCTTTAAGAAAAACTACTACAGAAAATCCAAATTTCAAAACCAATACATTAGAAAAATGCTTATTTACTTAAGAAAAGAAAAGACTGCAGATTACTTGTAAACAGTAGGTTTCCCTGGTGCATTTAAATTAATTAGATTTACAAGGAAAACAGCAAAACTTCAGGAGAACATTATTCTGAATAACTGAGTCAGCTAAACTGTTAAAGGAGAGAGGAAATAGTAGAAGACATATAATTGTTTGAAATTCCAGCATATTACTCACATAGGCTTTGTCAAATGCCTCGTGTTACTTTGCATATTATTCATATAGCTGGTGGGGTATGTTTTATTTTTTTTCACAAATTTACAGTTTACAAAAAGAAGTGACATGTGCTTATGACTACTATAAGAACATCATTTACCCTAAGAAATGCTTTATCTTGTTTGAGATATGATGATGCAAGATCACTTACCAGAATCACATTTTCCAAAGGGGTTGTTTTGCACCAGTGAAACATGCCACTGCTATCAAGCTGGTCAGAATCTTGTTCTGCTTCTTGCAGAAGGGTCCTAAATAGGAAGAATGAAGAGTTAGTCTGGGACTATTTAGAGCTCCTCTGCAACAAAGCCGAGATGTAAAACTCATTAGAACCTTTAACTAAAAGAAGAGAATAACATAAGTAGGATGACATTAGGTCTGCAAGACTCTAGAATAAAGGCTCACGTCTGAAGAGCACAGAAGAGTCCAGATTGTAACAAAGCTGAAGACACACTAAGCATTTTGGGCAAAAGCCACATCAAGATTTTTTTTTTTGGCCTTAGATTATACATACCTTGAAGGTGGTTATTTCTGCTTTTAATTTTGATACTATATGATACTGTTATTCATTGACAGATATCATGAGCAGTGTTTTTGTCACCTTAATATAGAATTTAAATAGCTGTGAGAGATTCAATCATGGGTGACATTTCTCTTGTTAGCCTGTTTTCCTCCCCTCTCCTTTCCATATATTTTCCCAAATGGGTCCCTGTTGAAACATCTTTATTTAGTAAATACTTTTTGCATTCTTTAAAGCTTTCATCACTGGTCTGCATTTGCCTAGACCTTGCTCTGATCTTGATCTAAGTCTTGACAATGCCATCCACGTGGTCATCCCACACTGGAGTTAGACACACGCTTGTTTCATAATATAGGCAATATTTGACAGGGTTGGATGATCTTTTGAAAAATCCCACTCTCATCCTAAGGAATGCATATTTGCTGTCAGAGAATAAGAAAACCCTTGTCAAATTACAGAAAGTCAAGGGTTAGAAAGACTTATATAATTCAGGAAAATCTAGGCTTACACTGCAGAAAAACCTCAATGTTCTCAGGGCCTAACACAACACAGCTTACTACTTCTCACCTACACTATATATTTCACTCAGGTGAAAAGGTGTCTCTGCTCCACACAACCATTTAGAGCCTGAAGAACAGAGGCTCTATCATCTTATGGCCTCAACATTTGAAACATGCATCCTCCTCAGTCATCAGGCAGGAGAGAAGAAAGGAACTGGAGAACCAAGCCCAGGTCTCTAAGTGCCTTGGCCCAGGGTGACTCACTTTATTTTTGCTCACATCTCATTAGTCACGTGGCTCCTGTTGACTTTAAGTGGGCTGGGGAACATGGGAAGTAACTTGAAATGTTTGTTGAGCATTTCTTTCTCTGCCAGAGACTTTAAAGACTACCCTGCCTTATTTTATGAATAAAAGTCAAAGATCTAACAAAGTGCAGAGCTAGCATTTGAATAGAGTGCTGAGCGTGATGTTACCAATCTCACCATATTCAGTTCTGCTTTCTTTCCTGAGTGTAGGGACAGGTAGGTGGGGCCACGTGATTAGCACTGTCCAATAAAATGTGAGAAGAGATGGGTCAGGCAGTGAGAAGCTCTCAGGTGAATTTTCTTCTCTCCTAGCCTGCTATGGAGATGAGCAACCTGGCTGCTCCAGTGGGTACCTTGAACTGAGTGCCATGGCCTACTTAGTCTGTGCTGGACATGTAATGTGAACAAGAAATAAACCTTTCATGTGCTCAGCCACTCAGCTTTCATAGCTGTTACCAGGGCATAAGTCCATCCCATTCTAAAACCAATTCCTTTTGCAAAACACATGTTCCATGGTATATTTGTAACTGGAGATGTCCTAGAGTAACCAAAGTTTGAGAGGAATGGCCCCTCTTTGAGAGTCACTGGTATGGTCTGCCTGTGTCTTCACCCAAATCTTATCTTAAATGGTAGTTCCCATAATCCTACTGTGTCGTGGGAGGGACCCAGTGGGATGTAATTGAATCATGGGGATGATTACCCTTACGCTGTTCCTGTGATAGTGAGTTCTCAGGAGAGCTGATGATTTTCTAAGGGGCTTCCCCGCATTCTCTTTGCACTTCTCCTTCCTGCCACCATGTGAAGAAGGACTTGTTTGCTTCTTCTTCTGTCATGATTGTAAGTTTTCTGAGGCCTCCCCAGCCGTGCTGAACTGTGAGTCAATGGAACCTCTTTCCTTTATAAATTATCCAGTCGCAAGTATCTTTTTATTAGCAGTGTGAGAATGGACTAATGTAGTCACAGTGCACTTTGGCCTGTAAAATGTTCTGATATAGCATATGAAAGGATTTCTGCAATATAGAAATCCTTTAAAATTTGGATAATTGAGTGTTTCACAACTTACCTGACCACAAAAGATTTTACTTTTTACTTACATACTTACTTATTTTATTTATTTAAAAGTATCTGTTATTATCCCCTAAAACCTTTTGGAATACACTGTACTGTGTGTCACACTACAGATTCAGTCCTGCTCATCTCAGATGTAACTGATAACAATGCTGTCCCATGAGATTTTACTCTACATTTTGGGAGAAATACAACCTATTCCCCTTCATGCTTCAAGGTTAAGGGGTTTCCTTGTGAATTAATATAGCTTATTATTGAACACCTGGCCCCCAAACTCAGACCTCAACATAATGACAAGCAATTTTGCTTTCCTCAAACAGGCTAGCTTCTAAATTGCTATCTTAAATCATATTTTTTTTCAGGCAGAAGAATTTATTCCAACTTAGATTGGCATGCCAAACTTAAAGTAATAGGACAGAGGGCCTAGGCAGAGAAGCCAGGGTAGGGGGACTGGGACACTAGAAACGGATTTGGAAAGGCAGAGAGGGTAATTCTTAATAAAAGTGGTCAAGGTCTTGATGAAATCCTTAATATCCTCTTGCACTTAAGCACTACCTATAAACTTAGTGGGTTTAGTAAATTCTAATCATTTGCCTAGCTAGATGATATAACATATAAGCTTCAAGATCAGCTTGGCCAAAATGGGTTACCCCGTTCATTCAAATTAGGCAATTTAAATATCTATAAGTCATGAGTTCTAACTCATGGTGTTTCTCCAACACCAAATTCCAAAAGCCCCACAGGCTTTCTTAATTGTACCAGACAGGACCCTGGTGACAGCCTTATGGCAAGCTTGTTAATGGGACTCACCAACAAACACACCTAATACCTGAGTCTGGTCTTGATTTTCATCAGGATTTGGAGAATTGATGAATGATATTATTCATTCATAGAACCTCTTTCTCTCCATGAGTCACTTCCTAGACACTCTCCCTAGGATTTCTCAGAACATATGTTTAAATGCCATAATCAAGTTGGTAGTAACTGTCTTTCAGGAACTCTTTAAGAACAATTTGGAAATAGCTATGTTACCTTCTAGGAGGTGGTTCCCTGCTGTCTGCCCTCAGCACTCAAGTCTACAGCTGCTACTGCTCCTTTCCTTCTGGTCACTTTTTTCAGCCTATTCCCACTTCCCCTCCTTCTCCTCCCTCTCCACCCTCATAATAAATGAAGAGTCTTTGGTCTGGTAATTAAATGCCCTTTTGGCAAATTTAAGATGATCTTCTCCCAAGCACATTTTAACATGACTCAGGATAGTGAATCAATCACTGTACATTTTTATCATAATAAAAGCATGATATATGTATACAAGCTGTCACAGACAACATTTTTCTTCATTCTAATGTTATGAAAAACAGATATGCCTTAAAGGAAACACCTGTTGGAGACCGATATTTTTTAAAATGCTGGAGGCAACCCACTTCATCATAAAGGCATCCATCTGGTGTCCTTGCCAAAGCAAAACCGAATACAATTTACATCACCATCACTTAACTAAAGCTCCCTTCTGCCATATGCTTTGCAAATGACATGATCCTCACAGAAACATACTCTCCTGAAGAGACTAATAAATCATCTATGGGAATGTTCAGCACTAGCAGTCTTAGAACGTGGAAGCAAGGAATAGAACACAAACGTTCTATTTGAGGGAAAGGTAGCCACGGGGTACCATTCAGGTCAAACAAACACCTGTTGAAGCCTGACCAAGGTGGAAGGAGGGGCTTTGTGTATAGGAGAGTCTGGCAAGAAATGTGGTGGGAGTTACATGGAGTGGCCTTCAGCAGGATGAGTTTGGGATGAGGATGGGGTTGGTTCCCTGGTCATAAGTTTTGCTTCTTACTGCCCAAGCAATGAACTGTCCAAGTGTCATTGCTTCCTGGGAGCATGCAGGAAGCAATGAACCTTGAAATGTTCTCAGAGTCCTATGTCCATCTTCCACCTTTGGAAGCTGCTGGATAAGAACAATTTTTACAGCCTGTCCACTTGTGGCTGTGTAGAGCAGCATGCAGATCAGCATTCCTTTCTGATGACTGCTTTTCTTTGGGTTGCTTTGATATGCATGAAGACTGTGTCTCATGAGTGCATGCCTGAATGTGTTCCAGCAGGGAAAGGCAGCTCTGTTTTCTGCGACCATTCTGAATAGAACTTCTATTCTCCCATTTTCCTAGCAACTTATCCTGTATAAATCCCATCAGTTAAAGAGAAAACTAAATAAACCCTGTGCCTTTGGTTGCCAGTGGTGGCACCAGATGAGAGAGAGACCAAACCATGTAAGAAAACTTCTATTAAGATGGTGGACTAGGTTTCACTGTGCCAGGTCAGGAGGCATGGTTTCCAAGAATGTAAATACGTCATCATTATTTTCTCCAACTTACAGATTTGACTCAGATGGTTCTTGAAGGTGATCTGCCAAAAAATGGGATCTTCCACTATTCACAATATTTATTAGGAAGTTCAAAAAGCCTCTACGATTCTTTTTTTTTTCTTTGTAGGCCTCATTTTTGGTTGTGTTAGAAAATCCTTGCTTATGACCATTCTACTTGAAATTTCCTTAAAACCTCACAGATGGCTTGTAAATTCTTAAGAGAGTTTTCTGGCCTGGATGCAGAGCAATATATTTTTGGGGCAAGATTTGAGTTTTACAAAAATAACAACTTTCATGAAGTTCTAGCACAGAAAGAAGGAGGGAAGAGCATTTGTGTGTCCAGGAGTTTGAGTGGCTTTCTTGGTTCAATCTTTTGAAAACTCCATTGTAACTGCATCTTGAACATAATAGTCAAGTTTTAACCAAAAATCGAGAAAAAAATCCTGTGTCCCAGGATGCCTTTGATGGTTCTGAGATTTTCGTATATTGAAGGGCTACATCTGCCCTCTCTTCAATGACTTTATATTCAGTTTATACCTGACTTGGTATAACTTATGCTAATTCTGATGACTTCTGTATGTTATGGGGAAAAAAATCACCTAAATTGGGAAATGTAAGGTGAGGTTACATAATCAATGTGATTCTATTCACATACCCCTTCCACACTTACACACATACTGTAGTCAAATGCTAGAATCTGAGCCTAATCTTTATGATCACATTATGATTTAATTTTTCTGGATTTCATCTAGTTGCCGTTTATTCATTACGAGGCATTTTATTTTACCTTGGAGGGAAATTGAGGTTTAAAAAAATTGACAATTTTATGTAGTTCATTTTCCCAGGAACCTGTGTATGGGCAAGCTGAAAAGAGATCCTGTGAGCACCAAGAAACTTTCAGGACCAAGCAACTGGGGACATAATTCACCCTCCCTGTTAGAAAGGCCTCTGTGATCCCTTCCTTTTACATGAGGCATGAAACAGACACCAGGCTCTGTGTCTTGCATTAGCTTGGCCAATTAATCCTTGCTGCTACTCTTTTGCTAGGTAAAATTTTAAAAAGACCTGCCATGATATCTCATGGGATGTGACATTCATTGACAACAGCCTGGTTACTTTCAAAGAACCAAGGCCCTGAAAAAAACTTAAAGAAATCATTTGGGAAGAGGAAAATAAACCCACTGTCTACCAGCCATTCTGCTTTGCTTGGGTATCCCAGGACATGGAGACTTTCAGGGCTAAAATTGGTCACTCTGTTGCCCAAATGGGGATACTTCTTTGTGCTAATTTGAAAAGCTCCCTGGGAGAAAGAGGAGGAAAGAACAAAACACTTGAAATATTATGCCTAGAAAGCCTTCCATGGTTGTGCAGGAAACTTTCTACACTTCACTGTTTATTGATGAGTTCTACTGATGTTTAATGTAAGAGAAGACAGCTAGATGGCCAGTAGCCCTGAAATGTTTTAAGATAAACAGGTTCTGTATTCTTTAACCTCTCTCTGCTTCCTGGTCACTCTTGATTCTTTGCACACGCAGATTCTGCATGAAGTCATTATAAAATTATAAACTTTAACAGTAGGGATAGTAGGTATGGTTTAAAAAATATCTGTAAATGGTATTTTTAAAAGGAGGTATATGAAAATTCAGGATATAATTGTATTCAATATAATCTTATTTCAGTCTACGTAGGAGAATGTAAACTGTGTTATAAGGTAAACCCAATCAGCTGTGAACAGAGTGCTCTGTTTGCCTTTAAATGCTGCTTTACAGATGGGCTCCATCAAACTCATGGCCTCTGTTTTCAATATTTACAATCTAAAATCTCTACAAAAGCATTTTTTTTCTATCTCCTAGCTTAGAAGTTAGATCCAAGGTCAGACTGGCCCCAGCTCAGGTGAGACAAGACTAGGATAGAGTTTCTATTAGATAAGCCCACATCTGAGCACATATTTTAGCATCTCTCTGTTAAGCTTTGCTTTATTTCTGATGAGTAAAAACTGACAGCTTTTCTGCAGAATCTTTTCTGTGAAAACATTCATGTAGGTATCTTTGAGTATAGATTGTTACCAGATGAAAAGAGAAAGATAAAATGACAATTTCCCTCTTTCTCACCCATTCTGCAGATGAACCCTCATTTAAATCCCTTTATATTTCATGGATACTGCATTTGGGATTTTTTACAACGTGAGGACAAATGAGACATGACCCAGAGCAGCAGGTACCTTTAATAAAAGTCAGAGTCTGTGCCCTGTGCAGAAAAGCCTGGGGCTCAGGGCAAGTCTCAACCCTCATGGGAGTAATGTCCTCAGCCAATTTTTTTTCAGCATACGGTTGTAGTTTTAGGTACTCTTTCCCACTCTCTCCAACACTTTCTAAATATCAACTGGCATAGTAAGCATAGAGATTGATCTAAATAAAAGAAACTTCTCTCTCATAGACAGTTGTGGGATACAGTTTTCTTTGTGTATTGGACAAGGAACTGAACAGTGAAGTCAGTTAATCTGACACTTTCAATCTTAAAACAAATGCAAATTTCAGACACAAAAGTGTTTTTTACTTTTTCTCCTTTTGGTGAGGTATGGCTATGAGGAGTAAGAACATGAGATATCTGAAAACTACCTCTCTTTTCACTGTATTGATCCACTTCTTAAGGTTTTAAGGGATTGAGCTCAGGTCAGAGTTCAACATGACATAAATGCTTTCCTTATGCAGCGGGTTAGGAGGCTTGGCTTGGAAAATCATCAACATTAATATTTCCCCAAAGGAATTGAGACTGGAAACAATAGCACCCCTCAAAATGTTACTAGTGTGAGGTGCACATGTGTTTGTGTGTGTGAGAGAGAGATAGAGGCGGTAGATATCAAACTCTGCAGAGGAAACTAAAATAACTACAGGGTATGTGGATATTATGACTGCCTTTTCTCTAGAAATCGGAAGCTATTTGTGAAATCTTCTTATTCATATTGCTTCGTTTCTCTGAAATCCCTGTGGCTGAATGTTGAAATGGAGTCAACATAGTGTGCTGGTGATTACAGATTTTTGAAAACATTGGAAGGATTCAAAGATGTGTTGAGGGCCACAGACATTAAAAATTTCCTTACATCTGGAAGCCATCACTGGAGGAAAGCCTGTGAATGCAGGCATCCTGAGTGTTATAACTTTTTACTTGCACCAGTGACCTGTCAAGAAGCAATGGAGATAATGGAGATAGCGACCATTTGGGATCACTCATGACATGGAGTCCTTCTAGTCTGTATATTACACAATGGCTATTTTTTAAAAGGGGCATGCCTTGATTAAAGATGAAAAGTTAGCACTAGGAGTCTCTTGTGGGAGGGAAAAGGTTGTGGATAGTGTTCTTTAACAAGATGATGTGATTAGTGTAGGGTTGTGACTAAGGTTGGAGGGTAAGTGTCAGGATTTTTTAGTGGACTGCAGAAGAGGCGCAGGGTGAGATAGCCTCAGTAAGGCAGGGGCACTCATATTTGATGTTTCCTATGCTTTAGTTCCTTAAATTAAAGGTGAATGAGAATGCAAGGGGGTAAGAAGGAGGATATTCACCCTGTTCTGTTCACCTATAATTTGAAATGAAGTTTCTAAAGGTCATTAAGTCCTCGGCTTTCCTGGTGTGTGACTCTTGGTGACATTCATATCTGGATTCCTTGAAGCTAAGACTTGTTGCATCAAGAAACTATATGGATGTACCACTTCTTATCCAAAAGTTCCAGAGGGAAATACTGCAAATCATTTATTTCTTTGTAAATATTTTTCACTTAGTTGCAACCATTTATGAGGGGGAGAGAAAAAAGACAGAGAGAGAAAGAAAAAATGATTCTATAAACTTTGTGGGAATTTTTCTACAATTTAAAAATCACCACCAAACATACACATACACACAGCTTTTGGCAATATATTTTGTTTATATCTAACCAAAATGTCTGTACAATGGAACCACTGTGCATGCTGATAAGTGAGTTTTTACTCAGACTCTTTTTGCTATTGTCTCATAGCAAGAACAAAATCTCCCCATGGTTTACCACTAGTTATAACTCAGGCAGCACATGCCTTTCTCTCTTTACTGCTCTTGTGGAAGAAATGGAAGATGCAAAATTCTGTACTGTCAAAGATTTTTTAGGTAAGCAGCCTTGGCTTATATAGACTAGGATCAATTGGTATCTGTATGAAACTATCTTAATACAAATATAAATAGTATTTCCCTTCCTGGTGATCAGTTTCTTGATTATTCTTCAAGAAAAAATGTTTTCCTATAATAAATTTCTTTTTCATACCAAAAGTTCCATTGAAATAGATTCCCAATCATGTCTATGCTGTTTTTACTGTGTGAAAAAGAAAATAAAATGCATATTCTCTGAAATCTTCTTCCAACCCCTTCTGTTTGACCTCAAAGGAGCTGACCTTCTTTCTCAAATTCCAGGGTAAAAGAAAAACAGTAACAACACCGAATTTTAGGTGTCTTAATGATCATCACATTCTATTCTTCGATTACTTTATCCACTGGACTATTATTTTTTGTTTCTGTGGAAAATTAAAACTATATAATTGAGTCAATTTCTCTTTAAAAGTATTATTTACCCCTACTTTCCCCAATTTTCCAACAACCTATTAATCTAAACTCAAAACATTTATTAACAGTTTGGAATGAAAATTATTGCCTTTGTCAAATTATCATAAATCTAGTATTCAACTATTGTTTCCAGACATCTGATATGATACTGGTCATCTTAATTATAGTACAGAATTGACAAATTTTATTTTGTAAGGGGCTAGATAATAATGCAGGCCAAGAGGCTAAATCGATACTGTGTAGGTACTTGATATTTAAAATATAAGGGTTTAATAGTTTAAATTTCTTAAATTATAGGTTTACTAGTGAAAAGAAAATAATTTCCAAGAGATTTTTCAAAATTGACATTCATAATTAATATTCTTTATAATCAAAATTAATTGCAAATATTTATATGTTAATGTTGACCTCTAATAAAATTTAACATATTTCATATTTTAAAATGTCTTTTCACACAGATAGGTACTACCAAATACTGATAGTGCTCCAAGAGCACATGATTCTATAATAATTGAGCATATTTATTGCTTTGAAGGGATTTATAAAATTTTATTAGATTCTTCTTTTAATATTTGCTTTTTAGCCTGTCATTATATTACAGATTAATCACTTGCAATGAAAGTTTAGGTAGAAATTTCTCACTGCATTGTTAAATAAACTTTGAAATATAGAAATTTCCTTACCACTTCCATCATGGTCTAAAAAGACAATGCTGGAACTGAGATCAGAAAATATAACTACAGAAAATTTGTGTGGAAATAGTTACCACTTTTCTTATTTTAGCTTTTTACAGTATGGGAAATACATAAAGAAGCATGACATTACTTGTGATTCAAAGATTGATAATTGTCACTGTAAATATCATAGAATAAGTTTCATATATTAGCTCTGCTTTGACTTTCAATTTTAAATTTGTTAATAGAAATGATGAAACCTGCACTGAATGATAAGTTTTGAAGTTATTTAGTGTTCCAAAATAGTGGTTGAGAGCACAGTTCTTCTTATTCAGAAACATTTTAATCTTGATCCAGATTTTAAAAATAACACAAAAGACCAGGGACTGTGGAGTGGCTCATGCCTGTAATCCTAGCACTTTGGGAGCCTGAGACAGGCAGATTACTTGAGGCCATGAGTTCGAGACCCACCTGGCCAACATGGTGAAACCCCATTTCTACTAAAAATGTAAAAATTAGCTGGGTGTGATGGTCAATGCCTGTAATCCCAGCTACTTGGAAGGCTGAGGCAGGAGAGACGAGAGTCATCTGAACTGACGGGGCAGAGGTTGCAGTAAGCTGAGATTGTGCCACTGCACTCCAGCCTGAGTGACAGAGTGAGACTCTGTCTCAAAAACAAAAACAAACAAAAACAAATAAAAATCACAAAAAACTTGATTCCTGTAAGTTCTTAAACTGATATGTGGTAGGGTAAGTCAGGATATTCAGCTTTTATTTCTTACAAAATTTTATGGAACTAACAATGGTGAAGTTCAGGAGAGCTAATGAAATTCACCATTGACACTTCTGGTTAAATAATTTGTGATAAATTCACATATTTTTCACTGGATACTTTCTGATGGATAACACAATAAGGAACTATAGTCTTTATGCATTTTACATTTTACTAACTTTGTAAATTTGTCTATCTAGGACTGTTTCTGCTCCACGTGCATTTTGGTATCAGTTGTAATGCATCTTAGCAGATTCTTCTTCAGATTGTACTGAATTAGTGTTTTCTGAACTTCTTTGAATATATCTTCACATGTAGTTGTGCCATGCAGACTATTCACAGAGGCCATTTAGGCACTGCAAACTCTGCATTGACTCCTTGAATAAACAATAACTAAGTTGTATCAGTAATGTATGTTAGTACATTAAAAGCTGAGGGAAACCACTCACAATTATTTTCCTTATTTTTAAGTGACTACTGATAGACATTGCTTCTAGTGTCTTCAGTTCTTCCAGTAATTATTTTTGCTGAAAGATGAATGGTTTATTTTGGCAGGTTTATTTTGTCTGGATACATTTTTTTTGTCTGCTGCAATCACAATTTAATTGATTCACCATCAGTAAATGACTTCTCTTGCTTGGCTAACAAATGAGTCACTCAGAAACAAACTTTGGTTGCAAATTCTGCTGTGCTAAGATATTCTTTCAAAATTTTATAATTTTTCTAACTGTGGCTTACCTGTGAATTGAGAGTATCTTGATAAGTGCCAAGTTTGATAAAATCAACATATATTGTATTCTTTTACCTCAGCTATACTTTTATTGCAAATTAAACACAATGCTTTTGTATGGCAAACCATATAAAAACATGTAGTGAAGTGGATTTTGACTTCTAAATTAGAAAGCAGCCTGACAACATTTTAAAATAGCATTTGCATGGACCAAAGATATCGCAAATACTCAGTGGCATTTGTTAATGAAAATTTTTTTCATGAATTATCTATAATTCTAACATTTTTGGATTTTTGGTTTGCAGATTAAAAGTATAAAGTTAGAGGTGAAGAAGGGCATTGCTGCAAAGAGACAGTCTTAAACCAGCTTAATAAACCATTACAAATTTAATAGAAAGATGAAAAATAAACTATAAAAAGTAACTACAAGGGATGTCCTTCCAGAATGGCAGAGTAAGAGCCTCTGAATATTCACTATTCTAAATAAGCAAGGAAAATATTGACAAAAATTATCAAAATCAAAATCTTCAGAGTTCTGGAAATAAACCAGAGACCTGAAGCAATGTGGAGTATTTATTTAAGAAAATGGTGAGATCTTGGTAAGAACAATAAGCTTCATGGCATTTTGAGAAGTGCTATTCTCATTCTGCTCTCCTTAGCTCAACAGCAGTCTTCAAGATCAGAAGCCTTACAATAACAATAGCTTGAAAACCTGCAGTCAAGCAGCTGCTAGAGAGAAAATAATAGATATGAAGTTGTCAAAAATCTTCATTCACAGAATACATTACTATTTGAGCTTTCTAGCAGCTCTCTGGAAATGCCCACTCAAAGGGCTTATCTTTATTTGGCCTGAGAGTTTCCTCAGTGGAATTTTTCTTGAGGTGTTTAAAAAAAATAATCAGTAATAATATTTTAAAATTGCAAATAATTGAGATACAGATAACAATGTGGCAAAAAAAGACTCATAAAAATCTTCAAAAGGAAAAGCCGAAGAATTAGAAGTCTATAGGGAGGGCCAGGTGTGGTGGCTCACACCTGTAATCCCAGCACTTTGGGAGGCTGAGGCAGGTGGATCACCTGAGGCCAGGTGTTTGAAACTAACCTGGGCAACATGGCGAAACCTCATCTCTAAAAAAATATAACAATTAGCTAGGCATGGTGGCCCACACCTGTAATAACAGCTACTGGGGACGCTGAGGCAGGAGAATTGCTTGATCCCGTGGGGCAGAGGTTGTAGTGAGCCGAGATTATGCAATTGCACTCCAGCCTGAGGCTGTTTCAAACATAACAAAAGAAAATAATGGAATTTTATAGATGGTATTAAATGGTTTTAAAACATTCACTGTAGGAAACTAAATAAAAATAAAACCACGTGCATGTGCAGAGTTGTGAATACACCCAGGGAGAGACCTCTGAGGTATCCCTAATCTCTTACTTCTGGCTGATCTTGAGACTGCACAAGCCAAAAATGAATGCTAAGGCAAAGATGTAAAATGCTAAAATGTCAAAGGAATTACCTCAACATGCACACAGAATCTGTTGGCAAATAGAAGAAGACTTATTAGTTCAAGGCATTTAAGGAAATCTCAGTGCAATCATTAGCTGACCATAAAGCTAAGTGAGTAGAGATTCAGGTATCAATATACAATAAAGCACAGCAAAATAGTTTTTAGAGTTGCCATATTATATTATTTAAAATGTCTGGCTTTCAACAAGAAATTATGAGACACAAAGACAGAGGAAGTATGGGCTATACCTGGGGAGGCGGGGTTGGAGGAAGCCAATAGAAATTGTCCTGGAGGAAGCCTAGACATTCGACTTTCTAGGCAAAGATTTTAAAAGAGCCTTGTAAATATATTTAAAGGACTAAATGAAACCATTTTTAAAGAACGAAAGAAATGTATGAGAACAATATAGCACTGAATACAAAATATCAATGAGGAGATAGACTATAAGAAAAAAAAAAAAAAGGAAATTCCAGAGCTAAAAAGTACAATAATTGAAAAGAAAATTTTAGTGGAGGAGCTCAAAAGCAGATCTCAGTTGGCAGAAGAAGGAATAAATGAACTTGAATATAAGTCAATGAAGATTATGAAGTCAGAAAAATAGAAATAAAAACCTATTGAAGAAACATATACAGAAGCTTCATAAAACTGTGGGACATCATCAAGTGTCCTAACATACACAAAATCAGAGTTCCAGAAATAGGGGAGAGAGAGAAAGAAGAAGAAAGAATACTTAGTTAATGGAAATGAATTTTACATATTTAATGAAAATACTAATTCACATGTCTAAGCAGCCAAAGGAATTTTAAGTAATCTTAAAGAGATTCAGACCTGGATATATCATAATCAAGTTGTTAAAAGTCAAGGCAAATAGGAATCTTGAAAGCAGCAAGTGAAAAGCAACTCAGCATCTACAAGGGATCCTTAATAAGATTAACAGCTAATTTCTCATCAGAAACCATGAAAGCCAGAAGGCAGTGAGAGAATATATATAAAGTTCTGGGAAAAAAAGACTATCAGTCAAGAATTCTATATCCAACAAACTATTATTCAAAAATGATGAAGAAATTGCGACATTTTCAGATAAAGAAAAATGGCCAGAACTGTTGTTTGCAAACTTTTATTAGAAATAATACTAAAGACAGTCCTTCAGGCTAAAGTGAAAGGATGACAAACATTATTTCTTAATGTGGATGAAATGTCATCCACATTAAGAAATAAAGAGTATCAGTAAAAGTAATTACATAGGTAAATACGAAAGATAGTATTATCTCCCTATGCATCCATCCATCCTTTTGTATTACCCTGTCTGAATTAAAATACAAGTTTGCAAAGTAACTATAGAATTGTATGATGAACCTATAATATTATAAAGATTCAATTTGTATGATAATCATAACACAAAGGTGGGGCAAAGAAATGTAGCTACATAGAAGTAAAATAGTTATGTACTATTGAAAATAAGATGATATTAATATGAACTATATTGCTATAAGTTAAGGTATTAATCATAATCTCCAAGGCAACCACTAATAAAATAAAAATATTCTAAAATAAATGACAAGAGAACTAAAATGATACAATAGAAAATATCTATTTAACAATAAAATAAGGCAGTAATGGTGTATTCGATTAAAAACAGATGTGACACACACACACACACACACACATATATATATATAAAATAGCAAAATGGCAGACTTAAATCCTTCATTATTCATAATTTAGGTATAAATGGATTACACTAATAAAAAGGTAACAATTGTAATAATATTCATAAAATATATATCTCATTTACAAGAGACAGAATTTAGATTCAAAGCACAAATAGGTTGAAAGTAAAAGGATGGAAAATAATAGCATGAAAATAATAATTAAAGGAGAGCTGTAGTGGTTATACTAATTATAAACACAACAGACATCAAGAAACAAAGGTACTAAATGGTAAGTGTTAGTATGATTTATCTTTCTTCCTCATTTTATTTTTAATCTATCCAAATATTTATATTAAAAGTAGATTTCTTATATACAGTACATATAGCTCTTTTAATTATTGTATTTATGCCACTCATATTGAAAGAGATTATTGATACAGTTCAATTTATGTCTACCATTTGTAACTGTTTTCTAATTTGTTACATTTGTTCTTTCTTTCCTGTCTTCTCTGGTTTTGATTGAGCATTTTATATGATTTCATTTCATCTCTTTTTATAACATAAAACAACACTTACACTTATTTTTAAAATTAGGGTTGACCTCAAATTTGTAATATATATTTTTAACTGATGTGAGTTTTGAATAACACTACGCTACCTGATGCGTAGTGTACATAGCTTATTTCAGAGTATTTCCAACTCTTTCTTTCCATCTCTTATGACCCTGCTGTCATTCATTTCAAGTATCTAGGTGTATTGGTCACTCCATACGGTTTTAGTATTAATATTTAAACAGTTATATTTTAAGTCAATTAAAAAGGGGAGAATAAAAATGTTCTATTTTACTTCATTTATTCTCTTGAATATTCTTTATATAGATCTCAATTTCTGATCTATATAATTTTCCTTCTGCTTCAAGACTTTCTTACTGTCTTTTGACATTTCTTGTAGGGTAGGTCTGCTGGTGATAAACTGTCTCCATTTAAGTTTGAGAAATTCTGCCTGTTTTCTTCAATTTTGAAGAAAAATTTTACTGCAAATAGAATTTTAAGTTGATGACTTTTTCTTTCAATACTTTAAATAATTCACTCCACTCCGTTTTTATGGTTTCTGACTCAAAGACAAATATAATTATTTTCCTTGTTTCTCTATGGGCAAGATGACATTTTTTCATTTGGGTTTTTTCATAATTTTTTGTCTCTTTTAAGCAGTTTGAATATGATATGTATAGTTGTATATATTTTATTATGTATCCTATTTGTTTTCTGAGCTCTTCAGATCTGTGGGTTGGGATTATTAATTTTGGAAAGGTCTTAGCTATTATTGCTTCAAAAATTTCTTTGTCTCCATTTTTTCTTTCTCCTCCTCATATTCCAGTTATGCGTATATTCACATTTTAAATTTATTCCACTTTCCTTTTGATATTGTTGTTAATTTTTACTCTTCTTTATTCCTTTATATCAGTTTGGAAAATTTCTGAAGATGTATCCTCAAGATTGCTTATTCTCTCTCTTTCTTAGTTTGAATGCATTTTAGTTTTAGACAATCTACACAGCAATCTTTTTCTTTAAAAGTGATGCTTCCACTCCAAATAAATCAGAGTCAAAATAATTGAAGAGCTCAAGATGACATCAGTCTCATTTGTCTTAAGCCTTGGTGTTGTGTTGATGACAAGTGGCAGCCAGTTATGATGATAGATGATAGATCCAAAGTAATTGCCAAATTTGTTAACATCTTTTAATTTCTAAATCATCCTTAAAAAATCATATATGGGGTCACACTGATCATCCTCATGGTAGTCCAGCAGAACAACCATGCAATGTGGATTTACATTTTCACCAATAAAGAACTGGTAGTTTTTGGTTCATGTCTGTAATACCAGCACTTTGGAAGGCCAAGGCGGGTGGATCACCAAGGCCGGAGTTCCGGACCAGCCAGGCCAACATGGTCAAACCCTGTCTCTACTAAAAATACAGTAATTGGCTGGGCATGGTGGTGTGAACCTGTAATCCCAGCTACTGGGGAGCTGAGGCAGGAGAATCACTTGAACTCAGAAGGCAGAGATTGCAGTGAGTCATGATTGCACTGCTGCACTCCAGCCTGGGTGACAAAGTGAAACCCTGTCTCAAAAAAAAAAAAAAAAAAAAAAAAAAGGAACTAGTAGTTTTTGAAATTGGCAAAGATGTGCTTGATTTGTTCTTCATTCCTGTTATAAAACGTTTTACTCTTTCTGGTCTCTGTCCTTCAAGTTTTTCTTTGATTGATTTCATGTAATGTTTGATATACTTCTTTTTCTTTAATTGCATTTTAGGTTTTGGGGTACATGTGAAGAACATGCAAGATTGTTGCATAGGTACACACATGGCAGTGTGATTCGCTGCCTTCCTCCCCATCACCTATATCTGGCATTTCTCCCCATGCTATCTCTCCCCAACCCCCCGAACCCTACTGTCCCTCCCCTATTTCCCTGATATACTTCTTGTAGGCTTTTGTTGTGAAGCTGCTTTCCTACAAGTGATGGTTTGTAACAATATCAACACTAGTGATTATCGTGCTTTCAGTAACTTCACCCTCAGTGCTTTCAGCGGAGGAATTTCCGCCAATGAGTGAGTCACGAGTGTTTCCTGTTGTCTTACTGATCATCTTCTGCTCCACCTCCAGGTACAGCCCATTTGTGATCTCCCAGATCTTGTAAAAGTCAGAGAACATCTCATTTTGGCTGACGAGGTCCTGGAAGATAATCAACATGGAGCTGTAGGGAGTTGAAGGTGGCACCAGCTTAGCAGAAGCTTGGAGCTCAGAGCAGAGCACGGTGCAGCCGGAGTGGTGTTGTGGGGGAGGGAGAAGTGGGAGGAAAAGCTACTCTCCTTTTGGCACTGTCCAGTCTTCTGGTGAGTCTAACAAGGCATTTTCTATTTCCCTTACTGTGGTTTTGATTTCTAGTATTTCCTTTGATTATTTCTTAGAATTTCCACCTCTCTGCTTACATTGTCCATTTATTGTTCCACATTGTCTATGTTTTCTAACAGAATCTTTCACATATTAATCATACTTATTTCAAATTCCGTCTGATAATTCCAAATTGGTATCATCTCTTAGTTTGTTTCTGTTACTTGGTTTTTCTCCTCCATAAAATAAAAATAAAATCCTAAATCCCCCTTTTCCCTACCGACTGAAAAGACTCCCTCTTGGCCAAGGGCACCCCAGAAAAATCTTTAAAAACTGAGTTTCCAGCCATGACAGGACAGGAGATCAGACAAGCCTCACGATACCTACTCCCTTCTATGGATTAGACATAACTATTAAGATAGAGTTCATAAGACTGACAGAACAGACCATTTGTGACAAACGGAACTTAAGGCCATCTGAGACTTCATCATACAATTATATAATCTTCCTGTATCCCACACATTATCACCACACAATAGGGCTTCAGTATTACAAAAGTGAATTATAGTTGAAATAGGTGCAACGTACAGATTACTCAAGAAGCAGTTCTTAGGGAAACTCAAAGACAATAAAGTAGACAAAAGCAATGACACTAGTGGGTCTTCTTTTTGAGGCTGTGACCACAGCATGGATCTTAACTCCCCATGTTCCTCACTTCTTGTTAGGTGATACAGAGCTAGAGTGGGATACATGCCATTCCTTCAGCTGAGACAAAGCCCTGGGAAGTCTTTTTTCCCTGGAGTGGGCCCTTGTCATGGAGAATGCTCTAGTTGTATTTCTTTTGAGATTGAATCTTGCTCTGTCACCTGAGTTGGAATGCAGTGGCATTATCTTGGCTCACTGTAACCTCCACCTCCCAGGTTCAAGCGATTCTCCTGCCTCAGCCTCCTGAGTAGCAGGGATTACAGGTGTCCACCACCACACCTGGCTAATTTTTGTATTTTTAGTAGAGATGGGGTTTCGCCATGTTGGCCAGGCTGGTCTTGAACTTCTAACTTAAAGGGTTTTTTTTTTGAGATGGAGTTCCGTTCTGTTACCCAGACTGGAGTGCAGCAGTGTGATCTCAGCGCACTGCAACCTCCGCCTCCTGGGTTCAAGTAATTCTCCTGCCTCAACCTCCTGAATAGCTGGGATCATGGGCACTCACCACCTTGCTCAGCTAAGTTTTGTATTTTTAGTAGAGATGGGTTTCATCATATTGGCCAGGCTGCTCTCCAACTCCTGACCTCAGGTGATCCGCCCCCGACGACCTCCTAAAGTGCTAGGATTACAGTGGCCTCCGGTTGTATTTCACAAAGGTTACCCTTTCTCACACCTTGCCAGTCTCTGAAGGAATTTTTCTAGGCTTTTCACTTGAAAAATCCTGGAACCTGGTATGTTTCCAGAAGGCAATTTTTTTTTATTGCATTTTAGATTTGGGGTACATATGAAGAACATGTAAGATTGTTGCACAGGAAATGCAATCTCATTCTATTCTTGTCCAAACTCGGCCTCCAGTAATGCATCCCAATTATCATGTAAATGATCCTGCTAGTTTAAAGCTTCAGTGCTTCCTGGAGTGAGCAGATCTCCGCTGTGATTCTCCACATTTCTGGATGATGGTTTTCCCTATAACCTCAATTTTACTGATGGGTCAAGAAAAGTCTCTATTTCAGTTTTCTTAATTTTTATTATTGTAAGGACAGGAGTGATGACTTCAAAGATCTTTACAAGTCAGAGTGGAAACTGGAAATTCAACCACAGCTTTCCTTATTCACTAAAACAGATTTCAGAGACTGGTTTTCCTAGGCCACAGAAACTGGAAGGTTGGTTTTCTTTTCTTTTTTTTTCTGAGATGGAGTCTCACTCTGTTGCCCAGGCTAGAGTGCAGTGACTTAATCTTGGCTCACTGCAACCTCCACCTCCTGGGTTCAAGCAATTCTCCTGCCTTTGTAACATGGTAAAAGCCCCATAAAACTGCATACCTCAACCATACTTCGGCTTTCTGTTGAAACTGCTCTCTGTAACCCCTAATGTGACAGGCAAGCAGTCCAACCCCACGCCATCTTGGCCCCTGTGACTTGTAATACGTAATTAAGGTCTGTAATTTCCACCCTACCCAGACAATGTGTAAACTAATTTTGACTTTTGTGAATCATTTAAGTAACAATCAGAATATCAAAAGTCCCCTGGCTCTCGGAATGTCCGGAGCCCCTCATCCTCTTCTCTGCCCAGGAGGTGATTTACAGAATCCACTGGAATGTGCAGAGTCCCTCACCCTCATCTTCACCCAGGAGGTGATTTAAAGAATCCACTAGCTCTCGGAATGTCTGAAGCCCCTCACCCCCACCCCCACCCCTCACCCTCACCCCTGAGGTGATTTTACGGGTATAATAGGTCTTGACATCCTCCTTTCAGAGCTATGGGTTGGAGAGACGTGAGTCCTCCATGGCTGCCGGCAATAAAGACTCTGCAATTTGGCATACTTTTGTCTTGGTGTTGACTTTTCTATGCTTGCTCCAGTACAACACCTTAGCCTCCAGAGTAGCTGGGAGTACAGGTGTGGACCAGCACACCTGGCTAATTTTGTATTGTTAGTAGAGACATGGTTTCGCCATGTTAGCCAGACTGGTCTAGAACTCCTGACCTGAGGTGACACACCGGCCTCAGCCTCCCAAAGTGCTGGGATTACAGGTGTGAGCCACCATACTCGGCTACTGATTTTCAAATGTGGTTCACATCATGGCATATCTCAGCCACCCATTTAACCTGAGAACTCCCCTTTAAGTAATTAAATACACTTTCTTCATGGGTCATTATGATGTGATTTATGGCATATGTGTAATTGTCAGAATTACTGTGAGTAATTAAAATATGAAGTGAATGCTGCCAGAGGCTTCAGTCCCTCTCAATGTCCTCATTAAAAATCAGGAGCTGACCAAATTATAAATAGACTGGTTTGCACAAGTTCCCAGCAAAACCTAATTATGAAGCTTATCCTTATTCTATCAGAACTCACTCCATTAGTCATGCAAATTCTGAAAATGATGAAGTTATTTTATGTGCTGTAATTGTGGAATTAATAATAAAGAGGTGGGTAGCAATAATTAGCCATTACTATGAAACTTCATTATGTTAGGTCACTCTGGGTCAAAGTTGCACATCTTCCCAACCCCGCACCTGACACACGGAAGACGCATCCCTACCTTTAAGATAGTTTAATACATGGTTTAATAGTTTTAGTGAATTTATGATAACTTTTCAAAATGAGAGCTAAACTATGAGAAGGAAGAGGATTTATGAACTCTGCATGAGGTAGTATTTTGGAACTGGTTGAACAGAGATATTTGGCAATTATAATCAGCAGAAGTCTTTTTTTTCTTTCTTTTTTTTTTTTTTTGACAGGGTCTGGCTCTCTGTCATTCAGGCTGGAGTCCAGTGACATCATCTCAGCTTACTGCTGTCTTGACTTCCTGGGCTCAAATGATCCTCCCACCTCAGCCTCCCAAGTAGCTGGGACTACAGGCATGTGCCACCACACATGGTTAATCTTTGTATTTTTTGTAGAGGCAGGGTTTCTCCATGTTGCCCAGGCTGGTCTTGAACTCCTGGGCTCAAGTGATCCTCCCACTTCTGCCTTCTCAAGTGCTGGGATTATAGGTGTGAGCCATGGTGCTCGGCCAGTGGAGGTCTTTTCTTCCAGAAAAGGCAAAGCACAAGGAGAAATTAGTTACCCTGAAGTTGTTTTGGATATGGCAGCTGGAACAGGAGTAAATGATAAAGCTCAAAACTTTAGATGATTATGTCTCTTCTCTCTAATTTCACAGATAGGAAAGTTAGCCTGGGAATAATACATGGCTACCAATTAATAAGAGAGCCAGATATAAAACCTAGTGCCATGTGTCTCTTCTTTAAAGCATGATAAGCCACCAACTGATGAGGAAATTGGTGAGCATCACCTTTCTCAGCATGGGAATGATGAAAGAACGTTGATGGCTGGTTCACGCTAAGAGTCCAGGGAAAAGAAAAGTAAATTCACTGATTGTTCAGCTTGGTGAATTATAGCCTCTCATGAGACAAGAGAATTACTAAGTGGAAACACAGACATCATGATGCTATTCAGAAGATGCTAAGAACTTTGATGACTCATTCAGTATATCTCTGGATAAGCAAAAGTAAATAAAATACAAAAGATAAGGAAGAGATAAAAGAGATGGATAGAAAAAAGGGAAGGAGAAAAAAGAAAAAAGAGAAATGCGTATTTGATAGATTGATGCAACATTTAAGAGTTACATGTTTACGTCTCAGCCTATGGGGTCTCAGTGCTGCCAATTTGGTGGGGACAGTGGGGTTTATACAAATGTCCCTTTGGAGAGACAATGGGAAAAAAGAGACAGAGAAGGGGCAAGAAGTATCTCTCACAGGAATACAGAAATTCTAGCTAGGCATGCGTAACTAACTGGCTGCCTTTATGAACTTATCTGAAATTCACCGTTTTACACACTCTCTCTGGGTTAAGGACGGAAAACTTTCTGTGCTGCTCCAGAATGAGATCTCAAATGTAAAGGAACAATGCTGTGAACTTTGCCTGGAAGGAAACAGCCCTCTACAGCCCTGCCTGTTGTGGTGTGACTGATAAACATGGACTTTTAAATGGACTCATACAAATGACATCCTCATACGAATGAGACAGATGGAAACTCATATGTAAGGTCCTTTTGGGAAAGACATAAAAGAAGAAGTGATTGAGACAAGGGAATCAAGAGGTGTGGCGAGAGAGAATGGATCTCTTTTTTGGGGGAGGCCGTAGCTGACTGCAAATCACTCCTAGGAAGGTAGCGCTTTCAAGAGATGGTGGAGAAAAGGCTGAACATTTGGGGATCTGGGGATGAGGAGATGAGTAACAGAGATTGATAAACTCATGAAGATGCAGAGCTTTATAGGAGAGAAGGTAAGAATCTGGCTGTAACATGGTGACTCAAATACCTATCTTTGACAAATTTAGGGGCCAATAAACTTGAATGTGTGTGTGGGAGAGAGAGAAAAAGAGGGAGAGATTTGACTTTTCACAACAACACCATGAGGTAGGCAGGAAAAAATATTTTTATCCACATTTTATGATGAAGAGAAATTAAGTGACTCACTTAAAGTCCCAAGATGGTGAGCAATGAATTTGAATTCCAGACACTCAGGCTTTGTGTCTATTATCTGTTCCTCTACAATATGCTGGTACTTTGTACAAGTACTCAGAATGAATGTAGTAGTGGGTGTGGAGACTAGGTGAGGAAAATTTCATGTTTTCCCTCTCCTCTTAAAAAGTTGGTTGGCTTGGCCAGATGAAGTGGCTCAGGTCTGTAACTCCTGTGCTTTGGGAAGTCAAGGTGGGAGGACCACTCGAGGCCAGGAGTTTGAGACCAGACTGGGCAACACAGTGAGACCTTATCCCCACCAACATTTCTAAAAATTAGCTGGGCATGGTGGCTCATGACTGTAGTACCAGTTACTCCAGAGGCTGAGGTGGGAGGATTGCTTGAGCCTGCTCTGATCGTGCCACTGTACCCCAGCCCAGAAAGCAGAGCAGGACCCTGTCTCAAAAACAAAAACAAAAACAAACAAACAAACAACCAGTTGGCTGGCCTTTTAGTAAGTTAACTTTCTCTTCTCCTCCAATGGTTGCAAAGCCTCAGAACTTTGCAGAAGGGCTTCTGCAACGTTTGGTAGTGGCCTGGCCCTGTCAGAGAGGGCAGCTAATGACCCCTAAGGGCACATTGCCCTTCAGTGTGTAGGAAGTCTGGAAGTGCTGTGTTCCTGTCTTCTCTGTGAGATGTTGAGAACTTCCAGGGTGCTCCTTTTATTTTATTTTATTTTATTTTTTATACTGATGCCCAAGGCCCTGCAAAGCAATCCACAGTGCTCAGAATCCTTCCTGCCTTCCTGCCCCACAACAGGATGTTTGCAGTATTAGTGACTCGCTCAAAGAATATTTGATTCTTTTTATGCATCTTTCTTTTTGTTCTACTGGGTTTTGTTTTGTTTTGGATATTTCTCAGCTTTTTAGGAAAAAGTGATATGACACATTTACTCCAAATGTGGAGGTGGGTATCTCAGCACCCAGGGAAAAATGCATTTGAGAACTGCAAGTTTTGGCTGCTGGTGTCACATACAGCCACCTTATCTCTTGCTTGAAACCCAAACAGGGTGACTGCCAGTCAGGGATTCCAACCAGCTGGTGGGATTGGCCTAAACCATCTGACAAAGGGATCCCTTTCCTCAACTGCAGCTTCCCCACCTCTTTCTCACTCCCTTTTGCTTAAGAACACACAGTTTTGCACTTGTCCTTCATACCAATAACTGGAGGGTGGGAATTATTCAGAAAGCCTGTGTTCGACATCCCATCTGTTCATTTCTGACAGCAACATATAATGTAAGGCTATAAAAATTTGAAAAATAATGCAACATAAAAAGGGATTGACTCAGCTCCAAGAGGCCATAAATGGTAACAAATACCACTGGATGATTTATTTCATGCTGCAATCTTTACAGTAAGTCATCTTTCAGACATTTTCTTGTGACAGGTTTTAATAATATTAATGCCCAGAGCAATCCAAATCATCGCCAATAGACGTATTTATCAAGCTGCCAATCCGAGTAAATGAAATTCTATAAGCAATAATGTAACGTGTTTAAAAGAAGCTAATAAAACAAGTCAGCAGAGAAATATTACTTCAAAGTATTCTCTCCCTCTAATCCGGTCCTGCATGTTATACAGCCAAAATGCAAATCTTTCCATACTTGATTTATTGCTCCAAAAATACCAATGACCTTTTCCCAAGCTTCTGTATATTCACTCTCATACATTCATAAAGCTCGCAGTACATCCTGCCAGAGTTGCTGCACACTGGAGTGCTTAGCATTTATTGTTATGTTTGTCTTGCTTTTACACAAGTACTTGATTGGCAGCTACAGTGAATAACATCTAAGTTTCCAAACCTTATTAAAATGTAACAAATACCTGAACCATAAACCAATCTTTTACAGTGCCCACTTGAGGCAGGCCTTCCAGAAGATCTGAGAAAGTGACTTGAGCAAAGTCCCAGTGATTTACTATTATAGTTACCAGGTAAATTTCACCTAAGGGAAAGCCAATCTGCATTTTCCTTCAATCAAGTTTGCTTTGCTTTGTACTAATTTTTTCTTGTTCCTGCAGATCACAGTATGCCAGCTGTTGAAGCATTTGGCATTTCAAATGCAGCTCAAGACCTGCCTCCTGCAGGAAGCCTTCCTTATTAATTTCACTAATTTTCTGATCTCTAGCACAATACCTGACCCATCCCTCAACAGAACTTTCTCATTAATGAATTCATGAAAGCACCATGCATATCAAAGGCACTCACCAAATATTAGATGGAAGTATGCTCTGCATTAATTAATTCAATCAATTCTGCAATTAATTGATGGCTAATTTTTCTTACATACCAGACACATACCTCTCAAGGTTAGATTTATGCCACAAGTGTTTGCTACACCACTGTGTACCTAGTAGGTATAGCAAACATGTAATTTCACATATATGTATAAAATTATGGCATATATGTATATAAACATAAAAATGTACTTTATATATCAGATATAAATATATATATACACATATGCTCTAATTACACAAGTACTTGATTGACAGCTGCAGTGAATAACATTGAAGTTTCCAAGCCTTATTAAAATCCAAACAATACCCCGGCCATAAACCGATCTTTTACGGTGCCCACTCAAGGCAGGCCTTCTAGAAGATCTGAGAAAGTGACTTGAGCAAAGTCCCAATGATTTACTATTATAGTTTCTAGGTAAATTTCACCTGAGGGAAAGCCAATCTGCATTTTTCTATATATAAAGTGTTTAGCATATGGTATATGTAAAATATATAAAACATATATACTATATAAAAATATATTACATATGTATCTACATGTAAAATAGAAATATATATTTTACATAAAATATGTAAATACTTTTAAGCATTATCCTATCAATTAGGACATATATGTATGTATATTATATTTTACATATATATAATATACATATATGTATGCATATTTCTATTTTATATATGTATAATATATACATATGCCCTAATTGATAGGAGGATGCTTAAAAGTATTTATGTACTATGACTACTGTTCTTGTTTATTTGGAGTAAATCCTTTGGAGTTTCTTCCAAGCCCATGTCTGTACTTCTAAGAAATTCTTAGGAATAAAACAGAGGAAGCAAGAGGGTTGACCGAACTGAGGAGACAAACCCCTCTCACATCTTCCTAACTTGATTCTATGAACCCTTACCCAGACTGCTGGCCCAGGTGTTAGCAATCTGCAGCCCCTGCTAGGTTTGCTGTTGTCTGCTTCGCCTTTCATTTTTTGCTTACTTTAGAGTGTGTTTCTGTGTGCAGGTAATAGAGAGTTACAGAGAAATCAGGTGCTTGGGAAAAGTTTTGATTTTATAATTTTATTCCCTAATTTGGTGTAGTCAATTATTTTTCCAGAATCCAGTTGCTCTTCCTACTTCTCTGTTTCTTCTCTTGTCTCCTCACTTCCTTTCTGCCTCAGTGCTCCCATCACCAACATCTGGCCTTTTGTGTGTGCTGTGATTCTCAGGGTGGAAACAGGCCAGCCAGGGTGTGTATTACTAGACAAGGGTTTGAAGAAGCCTCCTATCCCCTGAAATTTTTATATCCGTACCTATACCTACATACACACCCACCTTGGAAAGTACGGTTTCATCTCTCTCTACTCTTATTTATTGGCTTGAAAAAATACTAGGATCAAATGTAGTGACTGTAACAGTAAACTGAAGGAGAAGAAAGAAGGAAGAAGGGAAAGGAGGAAGAGAACTCGAGGCAGCTCTGCAGATCCAGAGGTATGTGTAAGAATGTCTGGTGACAGAGTACCTCATTAGGAATGCCTTTCCTTTACCCTTCCCTGCCTCCAAAAAAGAAGACGGTTCTAGGTGGGAAGGTGGACCCTGAAAGAATGTTGGAAGGAGGGATAGAGTCAGGTTTGACAGAGATGATCTGCTTGTGTAATTATACAGACATGTTTCTTATATGATCTTATTCCTGGTTCCCTAAAGATTTAGAGTTCTCTAACATAGCTCTTTGACTTTGAAAAACAGAAAAAATGTAAAAGTCGCTCAGTTCCTTGCATATTTTCTATTTTAATACATTCACCCAAATCTTTACAGATTAGCTGTAAAGAAACCCAGATAGAATCCTCAGAGAAGTCAAAGCCTTCTACCACTGGGTTCATATTTTTTATATTTTTACATATTTGTTTATTTTTGCCCAGCTCAGAACTTGTCCTGGGTGGGTCTAGGGGATGCATGATGGAAATCAATTACTTTGAGTGGGACCTGGGGGGACTGAGGGCAGGAGATACTGAGAACTGTTCCTGGAAGACTAAACTCAAAAGCCAAGCAGATACTTGACCTGGTCCTGAAAATCTCTTCCAGTTGTCTTTTGCCTCTGAGCTACCTCTAAGTCTCTTAAAACTGGTTTCCAAGGCTGAATTTCTCAAAGGAATAAAACAGAAGTCAAGTGAGAAAAAAGAAAGCATGTTGCCCATGGTCCTGGCAGCAGATACCTATGCTGTGGGCAACAGCTGAAACCAGGAATTTTTAGAAAGAAGACCTCTGGATATTTATATTTACACCTAAAGAGTGTAAAATCCAGGCATCAGGCTTGACTGAGTATAAAATCAAGCAGTATTTCAGTTGAAGCAAATCTAGCTAATCTGGATGAAAATATTTTTCATAAAATATTACTTTATGAACTAGAAATTTTAATGTGCTCTTTACTTATAACAACATGCAAATATAAATGTGTTAATCATAATTATTACATGCAATACATAAATAAAAACTGGACATTTTTATTTTGGAAGGTCATTTGCATTGTTGTCAATTAGAAAGCCATATCACTGGATTAAAAGGCCACTTTGAATCAAAGTCTGTAAACTTTGCCACTGCTTATTTTTGGCTCTTCTAGATCTTCATGTATATATATATACATGTGTGCGTGTGTGTGTGTGTGCGTGTGTATGTACATATGTGTCTGCAATGTATGTAGTATTGGTATGTATAAATAAGTCATTCATATGTCTGTGTATATATATGTGTGTGTATATATGTATATATGTGTCTGTAATGCATGTATGTATATACTGATATGCATAAATAAGTCATACATATGTATGTATGACTTATATATGTGATTTATTTTGGTTGATTCTTATATGGCAACACCAAAATCTTCCCCTAAAAAGTAATTTATCTGCAACATATGCACTAGAAATTCTAAAAATTTTTAGAATTAAAAATTCTAAAAAAAATTAGAAAATTTTTTCCATTATCTAAACAGAACATTTTAGAATTCTGAGACAGACAGAAAATGGCAGCTTCTTTCACACTTACAAATGGCTTTATGATTTTTTTTTTTAACTAGCTTTTTCCCCACTGGTACCTTAAATGCAGATGAGATATAATATCACCTACATTCATTAGGAGGAAACCAGGAAGCACAGGGGCAGCAACCTGGCTGGGTTATGATTGGAACTGGGCTTAGAACCCCTCTGGGGGGAACAGTGGTTTTCTCAGGGAGAAGGGAACAGAACCCCTCTGGTGGAACAGAGAGCAGGGAGGGAAAGGGACATTCAAGGAGAAGAATTTGTTCAAGGTGCCTTTTCTTCATCTTCTTTCAGCAAGAAAGATTTTCCCAATTAAATGGAGACTGTTAGAGACTCCACACTCACTTGTTCTTGGTGTTTATTTTAAAAGGTATAAATAATTGCATGAAAGCCAATAATATACTGTGCTGGGTAAGCTAATAATCTGTAGTGTTGCGTAAACAGCCTTTATATTTGATGCTAAGTTGAGGAGGACGATTATGGTTGTGTCCTCACCTGGCACACAGAACCCCCAACTCCCCTCATGTGATGAAGCCCAGCTCAGGGATGCCATCACCAAGATCTCCTGCCTGGGTGGGGATGAGGGGGCACCTGTGCCTGGGACATCACATGAATGTCCTGCCACTCTGTACCGCCCTCGTGTGAGGGTAGAGTGGCGCTCCCACTATGATCCTGTGAGTAGATGAAACTCCAAATTTTAAAATGAAAATGAGGGCTTATTTCTTATCTTTACAAAAGGACTGCCCCCACAGAATTCTATAAAATAATCTACTCATTTAGAGTGTAAAGCAGAATAGCATTTAGAAAAAAAATTATTTCCACATGTTTTAAGGAACATGACTATTGCTTAAAGCGAGATGGGCTTATAAATAAAAAAGAATGGTGACTACTTGGCTTTTCCTGGGGCTTTGAAGAGAATTGAGTAGGTTTCTAGGGAGTCAGTTTATTTGGTTTACTTCTTAGTACTATCTGCTGCAATATTTCAGAGTGAAATAAGTAAAATATCTGTTCCTTTTCATTTGGCAGCAAAAAAGATCCAGGGAAAAAAATAAATAAGAAATATGTAATCCCCATGGTGTAATCCCAGGGTATGGAAACTCACTTCTCTTAAATATCTCCCTCTGGCATAATTGACTTTTCATGTGCATTTTAATAATGATATTTCAGCAGGTTGCAAGATAATTTTTTTTCTCCTGTTGTTGTTGTTGTAAATTATGGCTTGGAAAAAAAAGTGTTATAAATCTAATTACATTTTCACTTATATTAACAAGTCAGCACAATCTTCCAGCATGTTTACCAAGCAATTCCAATATTTACAGCTGACCTAATTGGTTGTGGGGTAGAAGCAATGAACAATATTTTATTGTCCTGATCATTGCGCATGTGCCAAACACAGCTGCTGAGTTGTAAAGCTGTCCAGCAGCCCTCAAGTTCTGCCTGCCTGGCTGGCAATCATCAGCCAGCTGTGGAAAAGGGGGCAGGGAGGGAAAGGGGTGTTCAAGAAGAAGAATTTGTTCAAGGTGCCTTTTCTTAATCCTCTCTCCATAAGAAAGATTTTCCCAATTAAATGGGGACTGTTACAGATTACACATTCACTTGTTCATGGTGTTTATTTTAAAAGGTATAAATAATTGTATAAAAGCCAATCATATATTGTGTTGGGTAAGCCAATAATCTATAGTTTTGTGTAAACAGCCTTTATATTTGACGCTAAGATGAGGAGGACAATTATGGTTGTGTCTTTGACTTTCACTATCAAAGCTGGTGTGGTCTTTAGGAGTCAAGCATGGGTCTAATATATGTGGAGAATTCTTATATTCTCATATCTTTAAAGAAAGGGGTGGTGGTGGGGAAGGACTACATTGCTTTTTGGGGAGAACGAGACAGGATCTACCTATCTCATTATTAAAGGTGAGTTCTGCTGCCACTTTGCCACCCCCAAAGATTTAAATTGTTGTTGTTGCTGTTGTTTTTGAGATAGAGTTACACTCTTGTCACCCAGGCTGGAGTTCAATGGTGCCATCTTGGCTCCCTGCAACCTCAGCCTTCCCGATTCAAGTGATTCTCCACCTCAGCCTTCCAAATAGCTAGGATTACAGACACCTGCCACCACACCTGTTTAATTTTTTGTATTTTTAGTAGAGACCGAGTTTCACCATGTTGACCAGGCTGGTCTCGAACTCCTGACCTCAGGTGATCCACCTGCCTGGGCCTCTCAGAGAGCTGGGATTACAGGCATGAGCCACCATGCCTAACTCAAGACGTAAATTGAAAGGGCATTTATCTCTAAGTCCTCTCTCACCTACTCAAACTGTTGGTGTTGGCAAAAATGCAGAATTTTAATATAATTTAAGAAGAAAGATGCTTTACAGTGACTCTCTAGACCTTAGGTTCAATTACTTTGTGGGACACTCCTGCCTCCTGTGTAGTGATGATTGCTAGCATTTATTGAGTGCTTACTCAATGCTGGAAACTTCTCTCAAAGTCTTACACTACTTAATCTTCTCATCATCTCAATGAAATGAGTATTAGTTATTTTACTGGGTAGGGATCTGAGCCACAGGACAGTAGGTGAGTTGCTCATAGTCACAGAGCTTGAGGATCACAGAGCTGAGATTTGACACTTGAGAGTTTACCACTGTTGCCCCTACCATGATTACAGTACTGGGTGGCATCTTCCTTTATCTCTCTTTCTGAAACCGAAAAGCCAACATACCATAGCATGCAATAGGCTTCAAGACGTGGTATTGGACATACACAGAAGACTCGTATTGGATGTCACCTAAAATTATACCTCCCCTTTATGCTGACACCTGAAATTTGTTAGATAGGGCTTTGTTCCTTAGCTGAAGTCCCTGATCCATGATGAAAGGGAAGCTGCCCCAGAAGGGTTAATATTTTTATTCTTCTGTTTTTGCAAATGAAGTTTTAGATAATAGATATTGATGAGGACATTTAAGTGGCTGGGGACTGTGAACCCGTGAGAAAGATGACGGTGAAGTGTTATTCAGAGGGCAAATAACATAAAGTGAAAATCAGTGCCATTTGCCTACTTCACATTTTTTTTCTTAGAAATTATGCAAGTCATGTCTCAAGGCCTTGAAGAGAGTTTTACTTAGAAACAGTGACTAAGCTTCACATAACCTTCAACTTGTCTTATAGAGTTGGTCTTTTATATACGACCCTAAACAGACAAGGTCTCATTCCTGCCTTTTAGAAGATTATAATAAGATGAAGAATAAAAGCATGCAAATACTAGTTAATTAATGCAAATAGATATATGCACTCAGTAAATGATCAATCATCCCATTGTAATTTTTATCCCAATGTTCTGAAGGCCACTTCCTCATCTTAGCACCCAGCCAAATCAATGGAAATTTCCATACCCACAATTCCTAGGAGAATTTGTTTTCATTTTTTCAAAAGACCTGTCCACAGACTCACAACTATATTCACAAAATGCCTTGTCCCTCCTTTAGTATAGTCTGTTAAGCTAGACAGGATGAGGAAGATGAGAGTAATGGAAGAAATATGCTGAGTATTCTAAGGTACTATTCTGATGCTTTTATGAAGGCCGAAGCTATGTTTTCTGCCATTTTAAAGCAATAACAACAAAACATTGTTAATTCAAAGAATCAATTTATTCAATACATACTTGATGAATTATTGCTATATATATATAGTATTTTGCTAGGGTTGTGGCACATTACTTCTCAGAAATGGGATTTTTGCCTATGAATACAAAATAAGAACTAGAAAAGAGATATTTAGAGGGTCTAACGGAAAATACCTAGTCATCCTTTCAAAATTCTTACTCTTATAGTCCCTGCCTCTCTTTCATCTGTCTTTGGAACTCAGGCTCATTGGGATTAACAGTATAGTTTCCATATGTATATGTGTATGTTTATTTCCAACCCTATCCCTAGACTATCCCTATAATTATATGTGGATATATTTTGTCCTGCTGTCTTCTTTGGTCTTGCTATTGAGACTTAATGAAGATATTTATTAAACATCATTGCAGACTCATAGCCCTGCTAAGGATTCTGGTAGTCCCAAATTGCACCATCAATTAAAATAAGAGAAAGCGTATTGTAGAGGTTCTGGAATCTCAGGTGGAAACCATAGAATAGAAAACGTAAGTGCCGATTGGACTCTTGGGGAAAGGTAACTCTGCAAGATGAAATACTTGCTATGCAGTGTTAAGTGAATGTAGATTTCCAGAACATGATTTGAAATGCGACAGTAAAGGCACCCCTCAATAAGTATATATGAATGAAAGAACCAGATAATGCTTTTGATTTACTAGTTATGGGCTACATTACACTCAAATAGGAAAGTCTATGCTTGTCTGGAGGGAAAGTAGTTTTAAAAGCTTAATATGAAGAAGAAGGGATATAAGGAGTTGCTCAGATAATTTCATCTGATCAGTTTCTGTAGAAAGTTCAGATATGACATGAAAAGAGCCATGTATGGTGATTTGTATCCAATTTTCTGCCCCCTAGGTGGACTCAGAGGATAGCTATCAGTAGGGGTTCAGACATCATGGAGGCTAAAAGATGGGGATTCTCTTGCCTGAATAATTTGGGACAAGAATTCAATAAAGTATATAGATTTGAGAGTAAAAAGGGAGGAAGAGCTCAGCTTCTTTTCCTGAGAAAACAGGATATGCATGGCAGAGGAGGCATGAAAGTGAGAGGTCAGAGGGACAGGTGTCTCAGGACTCGTGCCTGGGCATAAATTATGTAGGGCTGGAAATAGATGTTACAGAAAAGAAACAAACAACTTCTCCCAACTGGAGGGATCCTCCTACATCCTTATGGCCAGTGCACTACTTATCAGCAAACTTCCAGCTTGGCAAGGGCTATCCCTGCAGTCCTTCCGGACAGACTATAGTTTGCTCAGAAATGAAAGACTGCCATAAGATCAATGACTGGAAGGCACTGGAAAATAGCCAAGGGAGGAGCTGGAATTGCCATGGAAAAGAATGTTCTGTAGAGAGAATAGCAAGCTATAGGCAGACTTGGACATGGCAAAGTGACCTTGCCAATGGAAACTACTGCATCATACATCTTCACTGAAAACCCTGCTGATATGCTCATCGGGCTGATGGTCTACAGATGGCGGTTGTAGACAGTGAATGAAATCCTGGGATGTCTCGAACTGTGTACCCTATCCTCTCAAATGTGAAAGAAAGTGGTATCAAAAACGTAGAAGTCTAAGAACCAGAGACACGGTGGCAGAGGGTGACAGGAAATACAATGACAATAGCATGACAATACCATTTTTCACTTGCTGTATTTTCACTATGTCTATTAGGCACTACATAAGAATTTAATCATCCTTGTCTCATCCAATCCTCACAACAATTCAATTACTTAGATTCTAATATCATCTCATTTGACAGATGAGAAAACTGAAGGCTCCAGGCTAAGAGGATGGCGATCTGGAGCTCATGTCTGCCATAGGTGCTATTGCTCATGGCTAATATTTATGGACCACTTGTTCTTGAAAGAATTAAGTCTGGGTTGGACATTGGCAAAGAGAGAAAAATATGACATTAGGGTCCCTGGTATCTGTAAAAGAACAAAGAAAGGATGGAGATGAAGTTGGTATTATAAATGTGTTCTCATTCATAGATACCACTAAGACATGGTGAGAAGTGATGTTAAATGAAAAAGTATTTAGATTTCAATATGGGCTGTAAGTTGACTTAAGCAGACCCAGGGGAGAATTTCCAGGAAAAGACTGATAGGCCCAAACAAAACAAGCATTTCTATTAAAGATGGTTTCCTCTCCTGACCCAGGTCTGTTATATAATGTCTGGAAATTTCTGCCTTGTTTCACTGATTAAACATCTTTCAGTATTCACTTGAGTTTATTCACATCTATTTTTTTAAAATTTGGATAATTTAGTGTGGTTATGGTGTTATTCATCAGTCACAATAGCATACAAATCAGTTGTATATAAAACTTTTCTGTCTAATATCTAATTAAAATCAGTTTTACTAAGGAAGAGAGTTTTGATAGAGAAGAAGCAGAGAATAGTAAGTCATTGTGTAACAGGTAAAATGGGCAAAACAGTCCTAACTCACCCAAAGTGGAATGGTCAAAGTAAAGAAATTGGAAGCTAGGAGTAGAGAGCTCCAGAAATGAATGAGATTCATGTTCATTTACTGTAAAACACTGCACAGGTCTAACTTTATCACCCTGAAAAGTAAAAGAAAATACTTTCCCTCTCTTATATCACATGATCCTTTGATTTAAGGACACAAAATTCAAGTGAAGAGAGCTAATGTTTGTTTACTTATTCATTCAACAAATATTTATTTAACTACCATCTATTAAAGAGTCTTTTGTGTGCTAGTCTGACAGCATAACTGCTATTTATAACATTGCTTAGTATATAGAAAAAGAAAGACACCAGGAATACAATGAAATATTGTACTATAACTTTTGTATAAGTTAAGGCTGTCTGTAGTGCTTTAAAAAGTACTAAGAATAGAAGAGAGTAGTTTCTAAATTTACTAGAAAACCCACTGGTGGCCTGAAGATTACATTTTTAAAAACATCAAGCTCATTGTCAGAAAAATTATAGATAATATTATGTTGCTTTTGGTTTTTCAATGTAAGACTATTAATGCATCAAAAATGGATCACAAATAGCACATACTGCATACTTTAAATTTTTTCCAGTAATGCCTACTAGTCTCTATTAAGCCATCCAGTTTATTTTACCACTCGTTGTATGGCAAACATAGATCCTCTAGACATATGTTGCCAATTTGCAAGCTGTAACGCCCTTTGTCCTACAACACAAACACTAAACAAATGAACACAAACTATTTTCTATGGTACTAAGTGGGGGTACTCTACCACTGACCCATTAACAATGTATGTAAGTCACCTGAGTAACCAACTCATTGATGAAACGTCACAGAAACTCATCCTCAAATGGAACATATGTTCAAGGATATACCACCATCTAAAAGATTCTGCAGTGTGTCCCTTGTTTATTTCTTTAAAGCTCTTTAGTTCATGTAAACATACCTTGAATTTGAATTAAGAAGTGCAAGGGAATTAATCATAAGCTTTAGCAATCATCTGCATGGGTTATGATCACAGTCTCTGGTCTACTTGGAGTCAAAAGCATATTTAGGGGTCCCCAACCAAAAATAGGACTGACAGACCAGGTCTGCAGATGAACCAGTTTATCTGGATCAATTCTCCCTTTAGATGCCTGTTTTAAACCATTTTCTTGTTTATTACAGACAATGGGAATTAAAACCAAAGGAAAAAATACCAATACGTTAAATTACTTTGTTTTTACAGTTGTGCTAAAGAAGAAAAGAAAAGCGAATGAAACTGAATGAGTAAAATTACATTTGAGAATTTTCTGTGGCTTTTGATTATCCATGGCTTGCCAACACTTTACCATCACAGAGAAGACATGGGAGAGAATAAACAAAAGCACGAACATGATTGGAGCATTTTCTGTGTTATCACATATGTTGTCTTTATGCCTTCACAATTTTCAAATTTGATTCATGTTTTTATAACAACTTTGCGTTAACATAAATATAGTGTACACACACATGCACACATGCACAATAGCAAAATCCTAGCCTGTTCTTGAGAAATTTGAGACTTTCCCATGACACTCTACCATGCATTCTCTCCTCTCGTCAGGCTGGCAAGCTGCTACATGGAAAATGCCACATTCTTCCCCGGCTCTATCCAT
The DNA here is from genome assembly GCA_963574635.1 of Cheracebus regulus. Classification (NCBI taxonomy): domain Eukaryota; kingdom Metazoa; phylum Chordata; class Mammalia; order Primates; family Pitheciidae; genus Cheracebus; species Cheracebus regulus. The sequence continues at coordinate 116,136 of CAUYQU010006346.1, forward strand.
GTCACACTGTTCACAGGAGTTGAGATTCCCACTGTCTCCCACCTTTCCAAATCCCACTTCCCACAGGAAGCTTTCTAGAACAATCTTTCCAGCCGTCATTGACCTCATCTTCCTCTGACCTTCTGCCAGAACCATCCATTAAACACTTGAAACACTTGAAAGAGCCCTGCTTTCAAGTGCTACATGGATGGTTCTGACAGAAGGTCTATTGGTCTCTGATTGATTGATTGACTTTTATTACGTGTTTATTTCGAACTGCAAAACTTTCTATTGTGAAAGTTTTCCAACTTCTTTCCCTTGTACTTTCTAGAGAAGAAAATTAACCTCTCTTTTCTGTATATTTGTACTGATGCATAATATCTGTACATATTTATGAGGTACACATGATATTTTGATACATGTGTAGAATGTATAATGATCAAGTCAGGGTATTTAGAATACCTATCAACTCACGTGTGCACCCTTGCTTTGCATTGGGAGCATTTCACATCTCCTCATCCAGCAATTTTGAAATATGCAATATATTGTTGTTAACTATAGTCACTTTACTGTGCTGTCAGAAACTAGCACTTATTCCTTCTTTGGCCTCTAACTCATTTTATGTGAATCTATCTTGTTTACCCATCTAGACAGCATGGAAGTTGAAACATGATTTCTATATTTACAAAAGCATTAAGCATGGTGCCTACTTAGCACGTACAGTCTATTCAATATATGCCTATTTACCAACGATTTTTGGAGAAAAAACATCTTCAGATCCCAGTGCCCATCTGTGACTGTTTTGTTGTTGGAAATAGCTAGGTAAAATCTGGTCCCTGAAATGTCCCAAGACCTTTCCCTCAACTGGTTCTCAGTGCTTTCCCATAGGCTATCTCATCCCACTTTATAAAATCTGGGACTGGAAGGCAGGAAGAACACAAACTGTAATCTTCAGGACTTTTATATTGCTCTTAGAAAGTGCATAGAAGGGGCTGGGCACGGTGGCTCAAGCCTGTAATCCCAGCACTTTGGGAGGCCGAGGCGGGCGGATCACGAGGTCAAGAGATCGAGACCATCCTGGCCAACATGGTGAAACCCCATCTCTACTAAAAATACAAAAAAATTAGCTGGGTGTGGTGGCGTGTGCCTGTAGTCCCAGCTGCTACTTGGGAGGCTGAGG